>QVNV01017034.1:0-31959 GCA_014825455.1 Pseudomyrmex pallidus | reverse complement strand
ACGTAATAATTACAATATATGCCGAGCTTCTCGCAATTTCCTCGCGAGTATATAAGTCGGCGAAGCACGCGCGCTTGAAACATCGGAATCTCCGTAATTCGAGATCCGAGCATCTCCGCGTGTAGTTTAGCTAACGACGGGGCATTGGAACAACGCGAACGACGACGAGCGCGCGCGTCCCGGACTTTCCGCCCACACTCGGCTTTGCCTCCCCGATCTCGTTTCCGTTCGTCTGCGCGGGAGAGAGAGGGAGGAAGAGAGAGTCCGTGCGAGTTTTCGCTCGTAGGAAAAAATTACTCAGCGACCTGTATTGCGTTTCGATGGTCGTTAGCGTAGAATTTACAGTAATTTAGGTGCAACAGCGCGCTCGCTCGGTCCGAGAAACTCTCGCGAGGCGGTGACTCGCGTTGTGCATCTACGTACTCTGCAGCGCACCCCTCTGCGTATATTTTTCTTTTGAACGTCGTTACGCTCCCAACTTCATGTTTAAGCTTTTTCAGCGCGCGGAAAGCGCGCTTCTAATGCAAGTTACTGTACTTAGGAGATTGGACTGGGCGCACTCTCTCCTTCTCTCTACCTCTTTCTCCCTCTGCCGCTTTCTCTGGGGCTCTTGAAGAATTAAGTGCCACCCACACATGCATCGCGATATTTCCGAGTAACTCGGCGAAACTCCTCAAAATTAACATCAATATTTACTCTCGCGAAAAAGTTTCAATTCCCGCAACGTAACGACGTCGACGGACGCGCGCGCGCGTGCGCGCACACACACACGTGCCACTTAAAAATTTAATTTCAGAAAGAAGTTCCTTCGTCTGTTACGAAACGCTTTTGTACTTTGCCGACTTTTCGCCGGAGTGAAATTCGAATATAAGGTGGCGAAAACTTGCACTTTATTTTTAACGCGTAACACACGGCGACGCGTGTGCTGTCGTCGAAGACTTTGCCAATCGACGATTCAACTTGCCGCCCGATTGAACGTAAAAGCTCCCTTCTCTCCGCTCGCACACGGAAACTATTCCGCGCTCCCGTCTTTGTTCGAACCTTCCCAACAGATGCCATTTTCCGGCATGTCGTCACTTCGAGGCTCTCACGAGATACGTCCGTGAATTTTTAACGCTGACCCATCACGCGGACACTATACCTGTGCAATTTTTATGTTTCATTTTATTTCCTGTGTGTAAAATACATAGCTGGGGCAAATAAAAAATTCCATTTCGAATTATTTATTAATTTATATTTTATTCGCGACACGCACAACCGGCGTTTCTTTCGATCGCCGTGAATAAAAAACGCGACGATCGTCGATCACACGCGTGCGAGAGACCAAATCGGCCGCAGGGTCGCGGAAAAAGACTCGGGAGAGAGTGGAACCGTATCGTTGTTCGACCCGAGGGTGGATGTGTGTTGCTCCGCACTCCGTATGCACTCAGCCGGTAATTAAATACCGGTCCGCGCGTCCCGGGCATTGTCGCCTGCACGAACGTTCGTTACTCGTTACTGTTTGCCGGGAAACTTCGACCGGCGATGACCTTTTGTTTCGTTCCCGCGCGCGCGATCCGATACCCCGATTTGCGTTCGGATCGCGCGATTGACTGTAATGATCCTCGAGCCGAGCACTTAGATCCCCCATTGTATCCTCCTTTCCAACGGATCTGCGGTCAATCCAATGCGGGTTTGCGAAATATATATTTTGCCGGTCTTTCGTCTCGACGAATCGAACGAACTGTAAACCTACACGTTGCCCTCTCGACGGGGAGAAAGGAAAGTTGCGATACAATTTTCAGAAAACTCGATAAGATTTAAATTGCATCGGAAAAATTTTTATTTCATCAAAATGTCCATTGGACGTGACAGATCTTTTCGTGAAATTTTTTTCTTTTTTTTTTTTCTCGAAGATCCGATGGACATTTACCTGATCGACCGTGACTTTCCGCCTTCCTGCGCGCGCCAGGAGGAGCTACAATTGCGATAAGAAACGACGTTTCGATTATCACGGCTGTATCGGAGTTGATCTCCACTCGCGGAAACGTCGATACCCTACATCCCGTTATTTTTATATCAGGTGTCGATACGGTTGCAATGGAGGGCGCGGGTTATACGTTTCGAATAGGAGAAAGAGAGAGAGAAAAAAAAGAGACGGAGAACGCTAATTATATTTCCGTCACGGCGTTTTTCTCGTCTGTTCATTGCACAAGACAAAACAATATACGAGGAACCGTCCCTTTACTGATAAATGGATTTTTTTAAATAATGATCGCCTCTCTCTCTCTCTTTCTCTCCGAGTAATCAAAACCCAAGCAGAGTATTAAGCAGATACCGGAAAATATAAACCATCGTAAATTTTACGTAAAAGAGAAAACGTTCTTTTGTTTTTTTAATTCTTCGCCAAACGAAGAATTTCACTGGGAAATCTATAATAGCGATGAGTAGATAAATGAGAGACGCGCGCGCTAACGACGACTCGGCGCGTTTAATTACACGAGGAGAAAAGCGTTCGCGCGGCGCGCAATTATCCAATCGTTCGCGGCGCGTATTGATCTCATTAAAAAGCGTAGTAAATATTCGAGCGCCCGGCGCGGATCCCGTCCGATGAAACCGGGCAATTTTTCGCTCCTCTCCCTCGCGTCGTCCTTCGCCCGATTCTTCGAGAATCGAAGTAATTACGCCCGGGAATGTACGAGCCACATAAATTGCCGCCGGCCGAATTGGAACTGAAAAAGAACATCGGTTTCTTCTACGTGGTCGCTTCGGCCACGCGTGTCCATTCGACGATCGATCGGCGCTCAGAAGCCGGTCAGCTATTCCGTTCGCTCGCGTACACACGCGGTTCGAGGAAAATTAATTGACACGTTACCTACGGGGGAGCGATTAATTCCGATTTGATGTACTCTTTGCAGATTGTTTGGAAAAAAAAAAAACCTACCACATTTTTTTCGCGAGCAAATAAGTTAATGGACTCCGAATTATATCCTCGCCTCCCGGTAAACACGGTTTTTGTTTTAAATCGCTTTACGAGCGCGCTCATCGCTTTTAATCCGCGCGCGTTATTCGACCGTGATGTTTGACGTTGGAATTGCAACGCGCGAACCGCAACCCCGCGTTATTACGTCACATTATTAACATAAAATTCACAAACGGACACGCGTTATATATTTTTGCCTTGCGAATAATTTCGCATAATGACTTAATTGTTTGTGTGTGTGCGTGCACACGCGCGCGCGTGTTCCGAGCGATATGTTATATATATAATAATAATAATAATAATAACGCGACGCACAGTTTGTATAATATATACACACTGCGAAAACACACGTGTAATATATGTATACGCACTGGAAAAATAATATATATTCCTCATAAAATATATATGCGTATATAAATTTTTTGTTTATCGCAAACAGAATATAAAAACGTCATAAATATTCAATTTTCGCTATATATATATATACGCTCCCCTTTATCCGCCTTCTTCCATCTCGCGCGTGGCAGTCTCTTCGTCGTCATTCATCGTCCCGCTTCATCCCTCGTCTCTCTCGGGAGAATAGCGTGTTCCTCATCGCGCTCCTCTCGCTCGTCGGGAGACGCTCTCTTTTTGCCGCGCTCGTCTTCATCCTTTCCACAGTTTGCCACTCAATATGCCGGCAGACTCACTTATTTAGGGTCGCCTCGTAAAAGAACAATGATGTCGTACTTTGTCAGCGCCCGCCGGAGAGAGCCTCGCGCCTTAATTGAGCCGAATCTCGGAAGGAGCGCGCGCGAGCTTTTTTGTCACATCGACGCTTTTTCGAGAGTCTCGTCCGTGTCGCGCGTCTCAAAGAGAGAGGCTTCGTCTTTGACATTGTCTACGTTTATCTCCAATTTTCTCATCTAATTTATTCCGCGTATAGTTGTCTTTTTCAGTCTTTTATAAATTGTTTTTTGTTCTTTGCAAATATATACTTTCAAATGTATCATTTTTATTTCAAATTTTTGTGTGTGTGTATATTCTTGTCGTCGTCGTCGTCGGAGCGCATGCAACTTTACACAAATCAAACGGGCGGCCGCCAACATCGCAGTAAAGCATCAATTCAATACCAATATTCAGCGAGCGCGTTTAACCGTGCGGCGGCGTGTTCGCTACATCGAAATATTATGGCGTTTTCCCATAGGGAAGCGGAAGGAGCGACGTATATATTTTTCCATGGGCTATCGCCCGACTATGATTTATGCGAGTGCAAGGGGAGGGGGGAAGGGGTGAGGACGGGAGGGAAATGCGAGATACCCGGGGATATAGCGTTCGCGGGTCGTCGAGGAAACGAGGGCGAATAGATCACGATTATCCGATGACAGACTCCGGTCGACTCCGCGGAGTCGTGACGGAGGCGAGAGACACTCGCACATCTCGGTTTCCGACTCGGCAGGGAATCGGATAAATAATCCAACAGCCTCTTGAGTACACGCGAGTCCACTCGAAAAATCCTCCTAACTCGTGATTTGTTCAAGGAGAGTTTTCTCAAGTTTTTTTTCTTTTTATTCCCGCCTGCGCATCTCGCGCGAAAGAAACGTTATGACAACTTCCGCCAAGACGTCCGGGAGAACGTTGCGGACACGCGCGGAAACTTTACTTCGAATTACGAAACCGTTAGAAATTTCCTCCCCCTCGAGGGAGGACGAGTTCCACGGGGGTGGTGGTCCTGGGAATAGAAATTACGTCCGCCACGAAACGAATGACGCGTATAATTTAGACGCGAGACGAGAATGTTGAAAAATGTCGCGTCATAAATTAGACTCCCTCCCGTTCCTCGTCAGGACACGGGAAACATTTGTCGCGGGGCGCCCGCGACTTGAAGACCGTTTCGATTTAGATTTCTCAGCGATATGTCGCCGCAAAAGGAGAAACGGGGAACCTCGTGCGCGGGAGCGAATTCAACCCTCTCTCTCGCCCCATTCCCTACATCGCGGGGAGAGATGCACGCGCGCGATATGATAATCAAATTTTGGTTTCCCCGCTTTGCGACATCATTACCTGAGGGAAATATCATTCCGGGCGAGCCCCGGAGGGAATGCACGGGGAGGAGAAATGATCTTTGTCCTTTCTAATTTTCTGTCAAATCAAGTTGTGTTTCGAGCAAACCTCTCGCTGATGGACGATTTTATCGTTTCACTCTCCGTAAATTAGAAATTTCCGGTATCGCGTTGCACAATATACATATATCGTATATTTCTTTTTTAAAAAAAAAAAAAAAAAAAAAACGACGCGTGCGGAAAAATAAATAGCCGGACGAAAACTGCACGATCGAACACGACTCTCGTATTTCTCGTTGCGGTGTGTTGCCTTTTTATTGAAGAACACATCAAACGTATTTCGATTTTGTGTCTATACAGCCCTTCTGGCAGCCGTATGTTTTCATCCAGCAATCCTGGGATCGTTGCCAGCACCTGGCAATAATACGAAAGTTACTGCAATCTCCTCGGGAGACGCTCCGAGGCTCGATAAATCGCGGACGGCCACTTCGACGTTCGGCTGCACGAGCAAAAGGACGGGATTGTAAAGAGAAGCTGATCCTCCCACGGGATATTTCATTCCCTGGGTCAAATGGTTTCGGAGAATACGAGCGCGCGGCACTCCTCAAGATTCATGCAAACAATTCACTCAGCGGCGGGAAAAACGCGAAACTTCTTGTCGCACGTGTGCGTTGCGTACTTCTTCCGTTTTCCGCTGAATAAGTTTTTTTTTCTTTTTTTACAACGCCTGACAGTTTCTATCCTCCTGTCTGCGCAATCTCATTTTTCCGATTTACGGATAAAATTCCCCCCCGAGATCTCTAAAAAGTTAAGACACAAATAAAAAACGGAAGTTTCAAGTCACGTTCCCGTTATTAATTAATTAATCTCGATACATGTCGCAGTTGCGAAGTAAATGACATTTTTCTTATTTCCTGCGAAAGAAACTCGCAGAGTTGAAAGTCGGTTCGAAACTCTGTCGTTTATTATTGATTGAAATTATTAGCGTTATATATCGACAGAACGATGTAACGAGAATAACGCGTCGCGAACATCTTCGAAGGAAGCCCCTCGTGAGATCGGAAAGTTGAACGTTACAGGAAGTTCGCGGACCCTGGTAATCGGTCACGACAGCAATCAGGTATGGACTTCCTGCGGTGTCAGGAGAGCTTCATATAGTCCCAAGTTCACTCCAGTTCACTCACGAGGTCCGATCGACCTGGACTTCGTGAACTCCGCCGGCCAAGATTATCCCACGAGAGATTGCACACCCGTGTGTCCTCGCAATTATTGCGCCGCGAAGTTCTGTCGCGGAGGTCATCGATCATGCCTATCATGCGCACAACCGTGCGTATTTCGAGTACAACATTCGCGTATTTCCAATATATGTATGTAACTAAAACAAGAACCTAGGCAGCAACTAAAATCGAGAGAGCTCTCGCGCCAAATCGAACGTGATTATTTGATAAAAAACAAATTTCGGCGGCGTATCGACCTCTGTGAATTTTATTACGCCGACATGAATTTTGCATTTCAATTTAAACGCAATCAATTTCAATTATCAGTATATCGAAATAAAATTCTAAACAAAATTATCGAAGCAAACTCATTCCGACGTAAAAACGCATATATGTATAGGCGCGAAATTTCTCTACGCGATAATCCGCTTCTCACCCTAGCGATGCGAACGCTGTGTGTACGCGCGCGTACTGATATTCCATTTGTGTATGTATGTATGTATGTATGCAGATGCGTAAACACACACGCGTACACACAACGCGTGTATAGATCTCATATGTGATAGCTTATCAATATCAATACCAGATGGAGTTTGGACATGTATTCTTTCTCGGATATAAGAAATAGACACATTGCGCATAAATACGTGAAGAACTTGGTACACAGTCGACTCTCTCATTGAAGAGTTCATTTCTATAATTAATAAGATTATATTATATTTATATAAGTAATCTAATTTTTAGATGGGATAGAGAATAACTCTAGTAAAATGGGAATAACTCTATCCCGCCTAAATTAAAACAAACATAATCGGTAAAAATAGAGATATATAGATACAGATATATATAACGTATACATCTATATACATATATATATATTGTATTTATTATATATATTACTTTTATAAGAACGTAATTTTCTATTAAATATTGTGTTGCACATATGAAAGAACGCACAAATTGATTAACAAGAACATTAAATTTTCGGGATTTTGTAAACTTATATTACAATATCAAATAGTTCAACTTGCTGAAACGTTGCTTTTACGACGAATGAATCTCGCAATCTCGCGCTGAATAACAAGTCGTGCGAGCAAAGTGAAAACACAGAGATATTGACTTGTCGGATGACAACGGGAAGAAATGTTCGTTCGATCGCTATTAATCGTTAATATTCGTGTTACAGTGTAGTAAAAAAAAAACAAATTAACTGAACAAAAAACAATTTATTGATTTTGTTGACACATTCAATATCAGCGATCGATAAATCGCTTCTCGATCAGAGGATCAATGTTCGCTCTACATCAATGCGTGGAACGACGAAGAGACCTTGAGTCTCAGCCTGGGCTCGCGCCGCGGCGATACCCTCGCTGCGAGATTATCTCGCGATCCTCGAGTCTCTATTATGATTCAACTGACAAGCTATTTGTAGTCCCCGGGGGGAAAAGGAGCGAGGACTGCGACGTCTCTTCTCCACGCCGGGGTTACGACTCTCTCGGTGGAAAGAGAAGGGACTCGCTCCGGGGTCGGGACACAGACGTTGCAAAGAAAGGAGACACGATCTCGCGCTCTTTCCTCACCGCCCCGCTCGTCTCCGTCGCTCCCGTGCGGGTGATTCCACCTTCGCCGAGGAACAAACCGCGCCGGGACAAGAGGCCGCGGTATTTTTACCGCGATCACGAGAGTCACGAGCGACGAACTCGGAGAAGAAGAAGAAGAGACGAGAGAGATGCCGCGATCTGATATTTTCTTTTTCGCATAACCCGAACGACGCGTTCGCGGGGCGTTTGTGAATTTCAAATTTCCGCCGTAGCGCGAGCAAATCGTGATTGTTACAACATTCCGTCGTGTCGCCATAAAACACGACGAGATCCTCTCCGAAGAGGGAGATTTAACGAAAAACAACTGCCCGAGCGGATTCCACGCTTGAGTCACGAGGGCACAATGAGATAAAGAGAGAGAGAGAGAGAGAGTCGAAATCCATTAGAATAAAATGGGGACACGTAACATGAATAATGATAAGGAGAGAGCGGTCGAGCGCCTCCTTTATCGACGTCAGTTATGTCGCTCGACAACGAGTCATAAATATCCCGAGCGGCGAGCCTCAGGGCCGTAAGGGAACCCGCAGAGATGTCGCCGGGATGTCCTTCGCGAAGGGTTCATATTTGACGACGGCGTAAGAAAGAGACGGAATCCGACCGTATTTCCCCCAACCCTCCCAGACAACGCGGTCACCCGGTTTGTTGCGCGCGCCTGCTCTGGGAATTGCGGTCGTCGCGTGATGTATCGTCCCGGTTGGCTCGCGGCCGAGACTCGTCGCCCGCTGGGCAAGGACTCTCTCTCTCGATCCACGAAAAGAGAGGACCCGGTTTGTCCCGCAAATGCGAGGCGGGACGACAACGCGAGCCGGTTGTCTCGAAAACGCCAACGCGGCCAAGGACGAGGCCGGTTCTCGTTCCCGAAAGATAGTCCTCTACGCCGCGGACCTCCCGAAATCCTGTCACACACAGAACGAGACATCCCTCGCTTGATGACTCGTGACGTTTGACGATAACGATTTGTCACGGGACGCTCGTGTGTGTGCGAGAGCGTCGGTGTTTCTTTGACGCTGGGACACGCGCTCGCGCGCGCAACGAGAAGTTACGATATCTTATCCGGAACGTGTAATTAAGACAGCGAACAAATATAATGTTATTCGGGAATGCAAACGTTATCGCGATGTACGCGTCAATCCGGGAGAGCGTAATCTTCGGGAAGAGCGCGGCGCGGCGAGAGTAAACGAGAGCGAGTTATAGTAACACGTGCGAAACGCGTATCGAACGAGATGAACACGTTGTACACGTCGTGGAAGAACCGTCCCGGGATTAATGATACAAGAATTCACGACACGCGGGGTTTTGCGGCGGCGTAATTTATTCCGGCTCGTGATGAACCCATCGCGGAGAGCGTGCTAATTAATTTGCGGGGACTTTATACACGGGGATCTCAAAGCGGAGCCGCCACAAGGGAAGAGAAGGGAGGAGGGAGAGAAAAAAGCGCACGGGGAGAGGAGACACGAGAAAAGAAAGACGCGGAAATTCGTTCGCGCGAACTCGCCGAGTTCTTGCGCGAAGCACTTCGCCCGACATCATTCCGCGCGCGAAACCACGATTGAAAAACGTCTTTTTATTTCGCCGACATTAGCGAGGGATGTTTTTTTTTTGCCGCGCGCGCCCGCGGAAGAGAAAAATAGTGCGGAGTGAAAAAAAAAAAAAAAAAAAAAAGTAAGAATCACAACGCGGTGTAATGTTCGAGTCTATATATCAGTTCTTATGAAATACGAGTGTAAAGTCGATACTCGAGAATGTATCGGAGTTCGATATTGCCTTTTTTTTTTCTCTACGGCGCCGTTTTCTCTTCGATCTTTGACGTTCGCTTTTGTAGCACGAGCAGCAGCTGTCACACACACACACACACACACACACAGACACTGCATGGATCGCGTTTTAACAAGTGATCATCGCGATAACGATAATGACGATAATAATAATCGGTTGTTTACTCACGTAATGTGGGAATTTTTTCACAGAATGGCCTTTTACCTGCAACAAGGAGAAGAAAAAATCTCACATTAATAAAATAATAATTAATTAAAATTAAAAAATAAATGATCATTAAAATTAAATTATTAAAAAATATTAAAATTATTAAAGACATTAAAAAGATATTAAATAACACTTTGATGATAAAGTGTTTTGTAAAAATGCAATTTTCGCAAAAATTTCGTGAAAATGTTGCGTTTGTTTGTAACTTCGTTTGCGATCTGCTTTGTTTAATATTGAGTTTCAAGGAAAGCCACACAGAGCGCAGACCAGAAAATATCTCGCGAATTTCCGTTGGCACGAAAATTTTGGATTACGGCATGAGAAATATTACGGCTTCCGAAAAAAAAAATCGCGTCGATTTCACGATAAGAGAATCTTAGGAAATGGCGATCACGAGCGTCGATCACTCCTCCTCCCGTGCACGGACGGGGGCGCCGAATCACGGATAATGAGCCCTCGAAATCCTGTTTCGCGAATATGAGGCCGAGGAGAGGACGTGCTTCCACTCATCGCGATGAGGTCAGCTGCAAAGTGAGAGAGAGAAAGAGAGAGAGAGCTGATTATTTGAACTTAATAGGACTGGAGAGATGGGGGATAAGAGAGAGACGAGGAGCGGACTTGCGGGGACGATATAAGAAGCGGACGTAGATGGGACGTTTAATGACGACCGCGAAATCCCGGACCTCGATCGATAAAAATGGCAAAAAAAAAAAAAAAAAAAAAAAATAATAAGAAAGAAAAGCGCGCACTTGAATCTTCCCTTTTCCTCGCCATCTCTCTCGTGAGTAGCCAGCGGAGAAATTGCTTCCTTCTTTTTTTGCCGGTCGACTAATTTCGGTCAGGCGAAGGATATTTCGAGCGCACCTCAAAAAATAAAAAAAAAAAATAAAAAAGAACGTCAACTTTGTGCCCGCGAAGAAAAAGGGAATCTTGACTTTCTTCGATGTTTCCCTTTCTCGTAATTACAACGATCCCCGGGATAAATGCGAGAAATAAACTTCAACTATCGCAATAGCGTAGACTCGCGTAGATTAATAAAATCGGGAGAATGTACAGGGTGCAAAAGCAAGGGAAACAAAACGCGCGCATAAAATGTCACGACGCGTAAATGAGAAAAGCAGAACTTGAAAACGAGCATCGCGGGGAGCTCGGCGGGGCCGTGTCGGAGGCGAAATTTAACAATGAGCAGAACTGGGCACTTCGAGATTAATTCGGGATTCATTAAGTCGAAAATTCTACTTCAAAGGCGTCCCGAGGTCGCAACGGAGTGTTCTACAGTCGTAAGAACGATTATAATCAAGCATCGTCGCTGTAGAATATTCGCCTCGTGCTCGCTGCGAATTTCAATCAACTGAAACGACGAGAGGAAGAGATAGAGAGTTAACAAAAGATTGAAATATATCGTTTTATCCTTGTTCAATTCTATTTTTTTCGAATTCTACACGTTTGCAACGCGCTTTTCGCGATGGTTGTCGTCGTAAATTCACGTGAGACGAACGGACTTGCGTTTCGGAGGAGCATCTTGATGACGCGGTGATAGCCACCGGACGCGGCGGAAACTAAACGCCCGAGCGCGCCGGAAATGACGTAAACCATATCCGCGCGCTTCCTCTTTCTAATGGGCGAAATTCGATCGCGCGAGATGAAGCTATATCGCGCGGCGGCGAGCCGAGAGAGTCTGAATGGCGTACTCGTAAATTTTATATCCTCGCCGACAGAAACCGTGGGATCAGCAGCGAATCGCGCGCACCACGGCGAATTTGTCACGGTTCTCGAGAGCTTGATCGACGCGCGTCGATGAAGCGATCCGCGCGCTCTTTTCAAGAGCGAATCTGTGGCGTTTTTTAATCCGGCCGCGAGCATATCAACCCCGAGCGGCGGGAAAGCGCGCGTAATCGCCGGCGATCTACTTCTCTATTAACCCTGTCATTCCTAAATTATGATTTATCGGTTTTAACGGTTTTCCCGTTTCGGCCCCGAACTGATATTCAGCGAAAATTCACATCGCCGCGGCTTAATATGAACGTACGATCGACGTTAAAATTGCAGCGAGAGAGGGAGAGAGAAAGAACAAAAGTGAGAGCAAGAGAGAGAGAGAGAGAGAACCCGTAAATGGAACGACGAGCGTTCCACATTTCGTTAAACGCTATACACAAGCTGAACTGAATTTTTCGCGCATTCTTTTGATCGAATCGTTGATAAAAAAATAAAATAAAATAAAATAAAAGAAAGAGAGAGAGAGAGAGAGAAATTGATTGGATCGCAAAAACACTACTACCGGCATATTATATGTATCGTCATAAAATTACGGTCACGCTCATACTATAATTGACAAGCGAGCCTCTCGCGGACTCGTAAATTGAATCCACTTTTTTTCGCGTGTAATGCAAATCCTCCGTAATACTTCCGACGGCAAAAAGCCGCGCGGATCCGGCTGATAATTGAATTTGCGTCGACGCTAATTGTTTCCGCGATCCCGCACGAGAGAGAGATGCGTGCCGTTCGTCCCGGTCACCGCCGCGATGTTGTTTCGTTACGGCCGTCGCGTCACGCGACACGCGTGTTTCGTAACGAGGAGCCCGGGCAGAGCAATAGCGCATGTATGTGTGTTATACACACGGGGGACCGCGGCCACCAACGTCGTCGATCGTCGTCGTCATCGTCGTCGTCGTCGACCGCACCCGTCCAATCCCGTGGCACCGATCCGTATATATATTATTACACCTACCCGTCGACGTCGTCGATCCGTATCGCTCGTTAACTATTACCCGTGAGGTTATTAAATCGGAATAACGCTCACGTAACACCGCGTCGCCCTCGTGACGTAATTAATGCGCGCGGTGACATTAAACACACAGCGTCGTTCTACGATTTTACGTGAAATCGCGATTGCGCGACGCGACGCAACTGTGCAGCGCAATCATTTTCGATCGCGTTCGGACGGCCGTTCATTACGTCAGAAAACGCGTGTAATTTCCCGCGCGCGCGTGAAAATATTCCCGCTCGAAGGTAAAAAAAAAAAATAGCCCATTTACGTGACGTTATAAATTCGCGAGTATATCGCGATCTTACTTCCAACAGGATTGCGAATAACTTTTAATTACCGAGCAAAGGTTTGCATTTACTAAATATTATTCCCGTGCAACAACGTGCGCGCGCGCATTATTGTGCGCCGAATAAACTTTCAATCAATGCCCCAAGCGCCGTTTTCTTCTCCTCCTATCCCCGAATTGGTCGGTAAATTTGGCGTAACGAGCTGTTCACGGTAAAATATATCCGTAATGCGTAGCAGATGGCGGCGAATGTTTATCACGATGACGAACGCACCCAGTTCTTTCTTCCGCCATTTTATTGAATAAGAGCGCGCGCGGAAGATTTACCGGGAAGCCGAGTATTCTTTATGGACTTCGCCGGGCCTCGACTCTCGTAAACTCGGAATCGGCACGGTCAACGACTTTCGTTTCCCCCGATAACCCTCGCGCGCGAAAGACGCGACCGGGCGTCTTTCGCGCGCGTTCGCCGGCATCTTTTTAAGAAAAGGCCACCTTCGTGACCATTCCCGGGGTATTTATCGGTCGCCGACCGAACTCGCGGAAATAAAATTCGATGAGACGGAACGGTACCGATGTGGTGGCGCAACGCCAAAAAAAAAAAAGCGCGAAGCTTCGCGTGCATACGATAAATCTTCCATAAATATTTATGAACGGCGCGCGGTCGTTCGCGGTGGAAACTCTCTCCTTGTTCACGTAGAGGTTTGCGGCGACTTCGGAATCTCCTAGGCTACCGCGCTTACATTGACACTCGACAAGAGAAAATGAAGTCCGTCGGTTCGCATAATTCCCAGATTCGGAGCGTGAATGAATTTTCGGATCGTGAAACCACACCCCCGAGCGTGGGATAGAATTCATTCGCGATTGAAATCTCGACTCTCTTTGATATTCGACGTAAGTTCGGCAGCTTCTGCGTGTTTTCTCTCTGCAAGAGAGAGAGAGAACGTGCGAGCACTCGAAATACCTCCGCGAAAACGGAACCGTCGAACGGCGACGAGCCTATTAAAATCGAGAACCGCCACTTCAAAACTATTAAATGGTTCGGCGAACTTTGTCCATTTCGTCGGGACCGAATTCAATTTACGACGTTAAATTAAAGGCCGGAATTATAATTAGACGAGCGCGTAGATTTGAGTTGAATAAAACACGGAATTGCGTAATGAATGTGCGCGCGCGTGTGCGTATGTGTACGTGATTCTTGTTTTCCAAGTCAACAAAGCGAGTTAAACGCGCGGATTATAAAAAATAGGGACATGAAAAAAACATAAGAGAGATTGAGGTAAGAATTTTTTTCTTTGTTTATTCGGGGGAAAAAAACAGAGACGAGAAAGAGAGAGAGAAAAAGTCTCGACATAATTAGTTTAAACTAGGAAATAATCCGAGAGGAACTTTTCTCTCTTTCTCTCCTTCCTCCGCCCTCTTCGTCGCGGTGTGTTTTTAATCTGTGACTCGACACTGCGCGCCGCTGATATCGAGTAGAATGAAACTCCGAACTGAAATTGCTACGCAAATATAATAGTTCGCTGCATCACGATTTCCTGTTTGCCGACACACACATGCACCTGCGGCCATCACCTCCACACGCGCCGACGTTAGTTAATAGCATTATTTGGGAAAACAAGTACCCCGCCATTGCACGGCCGCGGAAGCGTGCAATTTTCAATTGTTCGAACGTAATGAAGCTCGCCGCCCCCGTCAACCGCCACATTTATAAATTTCATTTAATCGGTCACGTTCCCCGCCGAATGCAATTCCCGGAGAACACAGAGAGAGAGAGAGAGAGAGAGAGAGTACACACGCTCACGCGACACATTTATATAACGGCCCGAGAGAAAGACAGTTCTATTAAAATTGATAGTTTTTCGGACTGTGTGTGCGCGTAATTAAAACGACAAAAAAGCTTTTAGTTTTATTCGCCGTGAAAATACGAGCGACGTGCTCGCCGAGTTAATCTCGATCGGTTCGCGATGAGAAGGTCCGCGAAGTGTCTGACAGGCGCGCGATTATCGTTCGGGGGGGGATGAATCCCTCGCTGCGCGCAAAACCAGCGATGCGCTCTCTCGCGCAATTAATTAACTTAATTAGTTCTTATCTGCGACATAATTTACGACGACAAAGAAACATGAGAGGGCCAAGTGGTTCCCTCCCGATAAAAACTCCAACTCTTGCGCACTGCCGAAAAACGGAGCAACGCGAGCGAACGAGCGCTCGAGAGTCGCGCGCGAACAAAGCGAAGGAGAACGGCGAGGAATCTGGAAAGACATCGAGAAAGTGGGCGAAATAGGAAAATAATTCATAGCGCGGATTAGACAGATTCTTCTTCGTCCTTCTTAAGCGGAACGGGGAGGCGCGGCATCCTTTACGCGGAAAAAGGAGCGACGGCTCATCGCTTAAATTATATCGGCGCGGCGTTTTAACCGGCTGAGAATAATACGGCGCTCGAGGTGAGCTCGAGAACTCCCTTGCTCTCTCCTTTTAAGGAGAGAGAACTAATTCAAAAGACAAATACGGGCAATCTCGCGGTTCAACCCCTTCCAATCAATTACGCGACATTGCGGCAGCTCATTCGTATCTCGGTAAGCAAAGAATGACGCATTTTTACGCAAAATGTTTTTTTTACATTAAAACGCACACGAGCACAAAGCGGATCCCGTGCGTCCCGAACAGAGTGTTATTAACGACCGTGCGATATTCTCGCACGGGGAACCGCGCGGAGGGTCGTATTAATAACCTACACCCGGCTCGATAAATATTATATTACACGTCGGAGCGGGATCGGGCCGGCTCGCTATTTAACGAAATTATGACGGGTTCCCGCGAGACACGCGAACACGGATCGGATCCTCCAATGCCCCTGACAGTGGTGATTTTCGGCTACGTCGTTCATCGTCGTTTCACGTCACGCGCGCCGCTCGCATTAATTATCAATACGCGCGCACACGCGTAATTCGCCGCGAGTCCGCCACCGAGTCGAGTCACGCGGCGCGAAATTGCGTTACCACCACACACCCTCCGTGCGTGTGGAAATGCGGTCTCGCGGAAAATCGCTAGGTCGGAGATTTCAATCCGCGACGCATTTTCCGCGCATTTTATAAACGCGCGAAACACACAATATCCCTCGCGCGACGCGAATTCCGATGACGCGCCGCGGGGAAAAACACGAAACGTCGCCTCCCCGCGGAAATATATGTAAGATAATAATTTCTGGCAATTTTTCGCGGTCCATCTGCGCGGTCGCGTTGTTTGCATTAGCGTTTGCAACGCCAACAACAACACCGGTCCCTTCTCCTCCTCCGCTTCCCGCGCGCCGCGCCGTAGCGGGAAATCCTGGCGCGGTCACGTATAGCGACTCGCGTGCGCAGAAAAATCCACGAACTTAATTCCGCGCGTGTACAGTCCGAACCGGCTAATTCTGTGGCACGGTGCCCGTGGGAAATTAAGTGGGATGATTGATACACGCAAAAAGAGAAGTTAAGGCGCGGCAGCCGCCGGGATATAAGGCGGGTAACTTGAGGATATAACATCACGTTTTTCTCTTTCTCTCTCTCTCTCTCTGTGCGTTTTTTCTTCTCGCGCGGATTTTCCTCTCGTTGCGCGTGCAAATTTTATCATTGCTCGTGCAAAATTGGTGCTGCTTGATATACCAAGCGACTAAATGAAAACGCAATTCGCTCCCTGCGGCTGAACGAATCATCGGGCTCCGCCGAGTATATGCTCGTGAGTTATTATTATTATTATTATTAGTATTATTATTACGAAGGGGAGTGTTATTACATCGTTAATTAAAACTGTTTAACGTCCAGATGTTTATACCAATTAAAACGGAATAACGCGGAGCGCGGAGAGAAATAAGCTGTGGAAGATGCGATTCAAAACCTGGTTTTTTTTTTTCGAATCTAATTTACGTGTGCGGATGTGTGCGCGAGCACGCCCGGTAATTTCGAGAGTGTTTTACCGCGTTTAGTAGGGGTTCCGCGGAAAATTATTTACCCCCCTTCCTCCCCCGTTTCGAAGGGCGTATCGTGAATGCGAATAGCGATGAGAGAAGGGACACGTTTCGCGGAAAATCATGCAAATATTTTAAAGCGCATAAAAGCGCGGGAGAAGCACGCCAGTTACGCGAATGCTTTGGATAAGCTCTCTGGGTTTTGGGTACATATAGAATTGTGTGCGCAAACCCTCGCTGCGCTGAAAGAATCATGTCTCTGTATCGCATACATACGTTACGTGTCAACGTGTTCTCCGATATAATCCGGCTGCAAAAATAAAGAACTTGTTTTCGTTTCATTAAAAAACAAGTTTCGAAAATAGATCTTGTTTTTCTCGCGGCTCGAATAAACAAAAGTCGAAAAAGTTTTTCCGTGTCAGTCAATGCGAAATGAAAAGCAACGCTGCGACGGGGGGAAAAGTGTGACACCTTTCATTCCTAATATCGCTGCGTCGATTTCTCTTACGCGCTGTCACTTGTTTATCAACGTCTAATTTAAGAAACAAAAACAAGTGGAAGAAGTTAATAAAGTGCTTGACGAGATAAAAACGATCTGGACAATGGATTTCGGCTGGAATTAAATTTCGGGGGAAGATTCTGCAGATAGAGAGCAACTCCGGACTGGAGAAGAGCACCTCCCGATCACACACACACACACACGCATATATATACAGCAAAATCATTTTATCATTTTATACGATCTGAGTCGAGCAAGTGCCGCTGTGAAGGAGAGGGTGGGGCGATGAGCAAACGGCGCCGCCGAGATGGTTCAATGAAAAAAGAAGAGCGCCGCGTAAAATGTTCGAAGATATAAAACTCTTCTGGTGTTGGAAGTTATACCTATTAAAGATTAATAAACCATCAAGGTGGAAAAGAGCCAAGATGGTGGCTATACTTCCGACGTACGGCTCCGCGAGGTCCGAAGACGGCAGGGGGATGAGAGAGAGTGAGAGAGAGGAAAAAAATGCTGAGCACTCGGGGGATGAGCGACCCCGGCCATTTGGCTTGACGCCACCGTCTCTTGAATTATTTACATTTTTCCTGCGAGCTCTTAAAGATTCCGTTTCACCGGTAGACACTCTTGTATGGATACACAAGAAATAAATAGCGAACTCCCTGACTCCTCTTACAAAAATAAGAAGCTGCCGGAGAAAGCTTCTCGGGCGGAAATTTTTCTGAATTCCGTCCTTAAAATTTTCAAAAAGATCATACGTTCTTGAAAAATGGATTCCGATTAAAAATGCAACGCTTTGGGAGGGGGAGGAAAAAAAAAGGAAAGAAAACAATGAGCTTCCACGTCGTGCGAAGACCCCGGCTCCATTTTCTCTCTCAGAGCGTCGACGATCTCGAAATTCACTCGCAATTCGAAGAGAGTAGGATGAAAATACATTTCGGTGTTGTTGAAATAAAAATCGCAACGCAACATGTACCTGCCTTCATTTTTTTTTCTTTTTCTCTCGCATGTATCTCTCCCAAGAGTATCGCGAAACGAATAGCTGTGTGCTCATTCTCTCCCGATAATAGAATCGCGCGGGGATTCATTGTCGACATTGTAGGAAGCTCTCAATCGTGACTTTAATCCGCGGCATTATTCTCTCCGGACGGGGCGCATCGGCAGCGAACCGATCGGCGCTCTCTTCCGCGTCGGATGCCGAATCGACGGATATTTCCGACGTGTTATCCGGCCGCCGCGGCGTAACGGATGCGCCGCGATAAATAAACGATAAAGTCGGCCGACTGTGAATCCTGCGGGCCCGGTCATTATCCCCATTTAATCGAATAAATCAATTAGCGGATCGGCCGATAATGATAACGAATGACTCACGGCGCGGCGCTCATCGCGCAGCCGTGGGACCGGCAAACGGGAACCGCCTTTCAGCGTCACACGGTTTAATGACGTTTTAAACGGGCGCGTTTCCCGGCGCGCATTTATATACCTCAAATAAGCGCGCGTTTCGTTCCCGGAGCGCTGCTGCTCGGAAGGGGACGCGAGGCGAAATTTACCGCTCGCGCCGACAATGGCGTCGGTAGACTCGAAAGCACAAGCGTAGCCATAATTGAATGGTCGGAGTTTTACGGCTGTTTGCAGCTTACTCGAGGAGCGCCGGTGAGGAATAATTTGAATGTGAATTTTGCAAATTTTCCGCATGAATCGGCCGACTCTGCGAGTGTAAGTCGGGCCGCGGCGAGATGACGTCAAAGAGACGAAGAGAAAATTTTATCTCCTTGTTCCGCGATGTTTTTCCGCCGATGTTTATTTATCATTTTTTACGAGGAAAAATTGTCTGATGCAATTTCTTTTTGCGCACAAAGAAATATCAAATAAAATAG
Source organism: Pseudomyrmex pallidus (assembly GCA_014825455.1). NCBI lineage: Eukaryota > Metazoa > Arthropoda > Insecta > Hymenoptera > Formicidae > Pseudomyrmex > Pseudomyrmex pallidus. The sequence goes on along the minus strand of QVNV01017034.1, from coordinate 12,785 downwards.
CAAGAAGTAAAATAAAAAATATCAAATAAAATATCACAAAGTCGAGAGAAAGTTATAAACGCTGCCATTTCTCGACATCAACTTTTCTGCGCTCGCGCACGAGTCGATTTTCATTTTCAAGAATATAATTTTCCCGGCGTTAAAACGGCGAGATATCGAGCGGGAAGTCGCGGTGACGGTATATCAAGAAACATGACGACCTCTCTTTTTGGCTCGGCCACGGCACTGATCTTGCGGAATCGACAAATAACTTTGACAGCGTTCCGTGGCAGAAAATATTTCACGGATTACCGGGAAAAGCGGAAATTTATACGGGAACGAAGTGTCTTTTTTGGCCAAGTGTCTTTTTTAAGAGGGAGAGTTTTTAGAGAAGGAGAAGATAAGGAAAAAGATGTTTCACATAACGCAACGAAATCTAGCCGACCTCCATATCGGAACGAATAAATCCTAACGCGAGAGGAGACGCCTGCGGAAATTTTCCCTCGAGCCGAGTTCGCGTTATTGCTTGTTCGAATTACGCGCGTCGGTCCTTGTAATTAAAACGAAGGAAATGAAAGTGTGCGCCCTCTTCGCTCGGCGGCGCTTCGGCGTTAATTAATCCGGAGGTGAGCCAACACGAGGGAGGAAAATAGAAAGGGGTTGGCGGAAACGCAGATAGCGACAATAATGCTATTCACGGAGGGGGGGGGGGAGAGAAACCAAGAATATTTAGCACTCTTGTGGGCCGGTGATTCTTGTGTGCTGTAAAATTTAGCGCCTTCTTTCCTCGCGGACGCGCGAATTAATCCTGTGCAGCGCGAGAAAGAAAATGTAGCGCGAAAAAGTAGTAACGCGAATTGTGCGGGGCGAGGAATAAAAGAGATGTAATATCACTCGGGAAATGGCGCGCAGTTAAGAACGAGCCGGAAAAGATTGGCAGTATTTTACGTTTGCGGTTTTCTCGAGTATGCTCGATAGAATGGGAAAACTTTAGTTTTGAGGACCCCACGGTTTTCTCTTCTCTCTCACTTTCTCCCCATCTCTGGCCCCATGAATCACGGTCTCACCCTCGAGGGGGTCGTTCCGGATTATGAAATGCCTTTGTGATTGCGCGCGTGGCGTAAACAAATTAGCGCCGTCGGACGACCTCTCTATCTCTCTCTCTCTCTCCCTCTCTCGTTTATACCTCCCGGCTTTGTTTTAATTAAAGCAACGCGCTGTTATTCCATTGAACCTCATGATATTTCATTAAAAGTGGCGATAATTTATCAACATTTTGTGTTTATGAACAACGACGACGAGGACGACGAGATTGTATTCGATTGTGTCTCGACGCTGAAGAACTGCGGAATCGCGTTATTTCTCGTCGCGCACGACGACGACGTGACGAAAACTCCGGAGCGCGCAACGTTCCGGAGCTCGAGTTAAGCCGACGCGCAAAGGAGGATTGAAAGCGGCCATTTCGGCGCGGCCTCTCCCCCCTCACGCGATCATCACTTATGGCCACTCTCTCGGTCGATCCGATTAGGGATTAAATTATGACGTATTTTGGCGTCACGGCACGTCGCGGATAACGCATTCCGATAGTGCGCGCGTGACGCTGTTTTCGCGCACACGCGCAATCTACCGAGATGGTAATTTATGTCCCTCTCCCCTCCCCCCGCATGAGAAATGCAAAATCGTCGCCGAATTACAGCAGCGAGCAAACAAATCGAGTAAGTGAGAAACAATTGGATGCTGTCTGTAATTTGTGCGATGTAAAAAAAAAATTACAATTTTCGTTCAAGTAAAATTACATTTCTTTATTCTCGACGAAACGCCTCCTCGCGTGACATTTAAATACAATTACTCTTATTATACGAATCCCGAAACGTCGTTCGCGCGCGCGTTCCCCGCCACTTAAGAACACAGAAGACCATTTCTCTCGTCGTCAGATACCACCGCGCTTGCCGTTTTCGTATCGCCGTGTGCTTAGCAATGCTAATAGAACCGTAATCCCCACGTTTGGACCGGGAGACAGTCGCATTAAATTGTCCATCTGTGTGTCCCCGCAGCGAAGAGCAGGGCCGCTAAACAATAGCGCCGCCGGCGGCGTCGAAACACCGATGTGATCACGCGGGCGACACATTTCGCCGTCGGATAATAATTACATAAGACATTACGGCGCGTCCGAGATTTATGATGGCGGCGTTATGTATTACGTTGTGTCTCGCGCGATACACACAAAGAACCGAAACCGCGTTGTCGAGAGAGAGCTTCGACAAACACATCACGCGAAAGAGATTCATCTTAACCGTGGCCCAGGGTCCTCGCACCGGCGCGTTCATCAGCGCCAAATAGCCTCTTTATACCGCCCCGGCTGATGCAACGTTTGTATATGCGGCTTTAACCCTCTCCCTCCCGATCGCGCGCCGCTTCCCGGCCGAATAACGGCCACCCGAGGGAAAACGCGAAATTGATTTTAGTCTTGATTTATGCAAGGCGATCGTCGAGAAAGCACGCGCCCTCATAAAGCTCTCGCTGTATCGGACGCGCGTTTTCTCCGCGCGAGAATATACCGCGGAGAGGAGATTTTGGCGGTTTCTCTCGAGAAACCGGTTTCTCCGGCTTTGCCGATTCGCAACAATCGACGCGAATAAGCGCGATATTGACTTTTTGGCGGGAAAAATCGGTGATATTTTCCGGGAACAAATGTGATCGCGCGCGTTGAACCCGCGCCCGCTTGATGAACCCTGAAATCCTGGTGTTTACGGAATCGTCACGCGCCTGCGAGGCCGATCTCGGCAACGATTGTCGAAACAGACGCGTTGCGCGCCGTTTGCGCTATTAAATTCCATTCTAACGGAGCGTGTCGGGGCACGCCGAAGCGCTCGGGAAACAGGCCGATATCACGATCGAGCGCGCGCTTAACGAGCTTGCAGCACCGCGCGCTGTGATATTCATCGGGGAAACGTGTCTCGCGCTGGATTTTCTCTAATAACCAATTTCCTATCATAAGCAGCGAGATCTTGCACGGCGAACCGTGTAAACAGTCGGTGACGCTTCGAATTCCCCTTCCCTTCCCCCGTATGTTGCGCGAGAAATTTTCGTTATTCCGTGACCGTATCGCGAGCAGCGGATATATCTCGCGGATGTACTTGGTTGCGCTCGTTATCCGTCTGTATTAATACAAAACAAAAACCGCGGCACTAATCTCGCCGATATCGATTTATTCGCGGCGTTATTCGGAAAAGTATAATAGTTTCCCTCTGGCGCGCCGATACACGGTCGGGCCAATATCGCGATCGGCTCTCATCAGTGTGTGCCGGGCGTGTATCCGCGGCGTCTACGGCGCGGATCGTAAACGAGAGGGTAGATTTACCCTCGGCGCGCGCTATCAGAACCGCCCCGGATATATATCCGGACTACCTCTGGTCGTAAATACCTCGGGCGCTTTTAAGATTTTAAAGCGAGTGCGCGCGCGTGCGCACCTCCATAAAGGTAATGTGGAACGAGCATCCGGCTAATGCGATCGGATGGTTCATATCGCGATGGTGGAATATTAGATTAATAATTACGCGCGCAGACCCCAATCTGCTCTCCCGTACCTACGGGAAAATACGGGAAAATCTATATTTCCCGAGAGAGAAGAGAGAGAGAGAGAGAAGGAAAAGACGGAGAGACAGATGGAAAGTGCTTTTAGATCCGTAACGAAAGAAATATCGATGACGACACCGAAACGCGAAACGCGTGACAGACAAAATAGTCGGGAGATGTCTCGAGGGATTGAACAACGAAAGGCCATTTTGAAGTGTCCGGCAGTCGGGGCAAAACCAACATTCGGCGGCGCATCCACAGACGCGCGCGCGCGCACGTGTGCGCGCGGCAATCTATAAGCGACGGCGATAAATCATGATTTATGATAACGGAAGTTCCATTGAAATGAAATAGAGACGCAGTTTCGCCGTTTGCCGTATATAAGATGCGCTCCGAACCCGGAGTGTTCCAGATGCACCGCTCGGAATAGTTTATAGATCCACACAAGAGTTTTTATTTTTTTTTTTCAATGAAAATCGATGTTTTCGTAGACGCGGCAATTTAAATGCTAACTAAAAACACTCGTAATCGCTCGGCTCGTGTTTTTTTTTTCTTTTTTTCGCACAAACTGGGGAATTACGCGCGAAGATGGGAGGAACAATTAATTAGCATAAAATTAAAATTACAAAATAGAGATTGCGCACGAGTTACGTAGCTGGCCGCAGTAACTTGCGTTTCCACCGAAATGCGCGTCAGAAAAACTGCAGATACAAGGAAACCTCCGGGAGTATTTATACCGAAGTAATATCCAGCGAGCGAGAGAGAGAGAGAGAATCTCTTTAGGGCGGCTCGAAACTCTTTCTCTCAGCGGAGCTCTAAATTCAAACGCGTCGGGCTTCGATGAAAATTCGCGCGATTTCCCAAACGTTACACGTTTCTATTCTTTCCATCGGCGAGTCACGTTCTCATAAAACGGGGAGCGATTAAGAAGCGATATTACATCGTTTCAAACTCGAGAGATCGATGCGATGCAAATTTCGCGCGCCTAATTTGGAAGGAGAGCCAGACGTCGCGCAAATGTCGCTCGCGAGTAATTTCAATATCTCATCTCTCCCTCTCCCGTAAACGTTACAGCGTGTGATTCGTCGAGAGGACGCGAGAACGCGCGCGCGCCTGTTATGTACGAAGTGCCGAACCGAGGGAGGTTCCTTTTTCCTTCGCCGTGTTCGGCCGGAGTAAATCCCAAGATCCCATTATCCATGTCTCATCCATAGTGATGCAGATTACAATAACAAATAGGCGGCGGGGTCGCGGCCCCCTCCGATATCGCGGAACAAGAATCTTCTGGTTCTCTTCTTCGTCTCTCGCCTCCCTTCCCTCCCCCCGTGTTCTCCTTTTTGCTCCCACACCTCCCACGCGCGTTTGCCGCGATCCTTTTCTCGAGGACACCTCTCGAATCGGACGAGAAGGAGAGAGAGAGAGAGAAGAGAGAGACCGCGCACGGTGGGTGGAAACGAAATCGTGACTTGGAACCACGAGTCAATTTCCAGGTGTAATGTAAATGCTCCCGCAGGACAATGGTCATCCGCCGAAACGACATCGCCCTCCCGTCCGGAATGCTGACTCCTGCGAGGAGCAAAAACTCGGCGCGAACATCGCTTCTCGTGTCGATCGATTCGGGTGATTTAGTTGAGTCTTCTCTCTCTCTCTCTCTCGCGTCTTCTCTTTCCGGCAGCGGAGCTATTCAGTTCCGCGCGCGTACACACACACACACACATACACGATCTCTCAATTAGCGGAACGCTCGCTTTCAGCCTGTGTGTTCTCCGGTTGCGTTCTGTGTGTCGGCGAGGATAACTCTCCGGATCTCGTTACCACGCACGCAGTCGAAACAAAGAATCGATATATTGACACGCGACGACAAAACGAATACCGCGCGCGCCCCGTTCATTTCTTCATTTGCGGCGTGTTGTTTTTCGTAATTCAATACGCGCGCGGCGATCGAATAAAATTGTCGCGTTCACGGTATTTAATTTGCAAAATATTGCGGCAAAACGAGATTGTTATTACTTAATTTTGTCGCGTTTTTTTTTTGCGCGTCACACATTGTCACATAATTGCCACAACGTGCGTACCTACATCACAAATTTTCAAATCGCGTGTGTCGCGCCTTTATCTCAGCTCGAGAAGTTTACTTACACACCGTGAAAGATTAATGACGTTCGTATGGAGGTCGCGCGCGCGCGCGCGCGTTGAAAAGCACTTGGTGCTAGGGCTTTTGCAGTTTTATCGCGATGTAAAGAATAGGAGGCGAGGACATCAAGTGGAGTATCTGAAGTGCCGAGGCGGATGAATCGTGACACATAATAGCCATGGCGTGTGCCGAGGATCCACTCTCTTCTCTTCCTCTCTTTTCCCTCCCTCCCCCATCCTCTTTTCGGTCTTCCCTTCGGAACTTTTCGTCTGAAGTAGCTTTACAGAGGATAGACATCGAAGCGCATTAAAACGGGAATCTCCCGGTTATCGGCGATCGCTCTATGAATAATAATGTCTTTTATTTATTTAACTCCGCGCAAAAGAACGAAGACGGACGGGTATTGTATCGGCATTTCTAATTAAGAATTTTTTTTCACGCCCCGTCTGGGGCTCGCCCAACTCCCTTCCTCTGGTCATCCCCGAAAGACGCGCCGCGCCGGTTCCAATTAAAGAGGGCGAGAGTCTCGGCTTTATCCTTCTCGAAGGAAAACGAAATCGATCGCAGGGCGACATTACCTCGTCAGAGTCTCGGTTCACGTACCATTCACGATTCCGCTGCGGAATTAAACGTCTCGATTAAACCTCCGTTCCTTCTGCGGTCATTGTGCCCCTCCCTCTCTCCCCGCCGGATCGATCTCCACCGAGAGGAGGAAAAGAGTCGGATGAGCACTTCTTTAATGTGTCCGGGCGCCGCCGAGTTTTATTTCGGCCATTAATTCACCGACGGGTGACGCGCGATATTTTTTAATTTGCCCGTTGGACATAAATCATCCGGAATCCACGGAAGACGATCGCAACACCCCGATAGGTAGCGTTCGATGGCTATAAGCAAGTTCATAAGCGCTTTTCCTTCGACGATATTTACGTGATCGCGATCTGCAGATAAGATTATTACACACACACAGTGTATATGTCGTGTATCGAGCTCGTAAATTGTTTCACGCAAAAAATGAATCATGTGAAACGAAATTGAAGTGCTAGTTTCTTAATAAACCATATGTTTTAATCGGACGACCGAACTGATTCTGTAGTCTGGATGGTTACTTTTTGAAGATTCATCAATTTCGTTTATTAAACGTTTCGCGTGTCCCACGCCCGTGCGATCTTTTTTTTTTTGTTGAAAGTAAGATATACGGACGCCATTTCGCTTATTACAGAAGGGAATGCGGCTTATTTCCATCCGTAAAAAAGAGAAAAGTACAAAAGACTAATATTGAAAATGGGAAGAATTTGACCAAACGGAAGATACGTGAAAGTATGTACGTGTGTAGAATTAATATTTTAAAAATATACCAAAGGGGAGAGAGGGAGGGAGGGAGAGAGAGAGAATAACATTTAACGCGATACAAAAAAAGCGACGTAATATGCGCCGAAAGCTGTTTCGGAGCTGTTTTCCCGGCGATCCTCTTCCGCTCGTGAAATTCGCGCATTTTTCATATGCGGTTGCGCTGCAGTTAATAAAAAAAAAAAAAAGAACGTGGTCGCGAATATTTAAAAAGTAGATCAAAATTTCGTTTGCCTTCGAAAACACAGCGCTAGCCAAACTTATTGACAATCGTGGGGAAATGTAACATCGCGAAATCAAATATTTTCCATGCTGTTTTATTTCGATGCGTTCTCGTTATTTTTTCTTCTCACTCAGTTTTTCGTACATCAAAAAAACAAATTTACAACTTGCGTCAATAATGTGTGTTTCTCTCGCGCTTTGCAAACACGAAAGTATTCTTAATCTTTTTTTCTCTCTTCTCGATATTCTTAGATTTTTGTCTCGAAACATTCAAGATCCACTGAAAATCCACCTGTTTGTACAAAAAAAAAAAAAAGAACATCAACAGAGTATAGCCAGAAAATAATTTTCAACGCGACGTTGTTTTGACAAGTCTCTCATATGTACTCGGCAATGTATGAAACGGCGAAGGACCTCGTACGACGGAAGCCGGCGGAGAGACGCCCGAAGGATATTCCACGGGGAGCAAATGTTTGCGGTTTCCGATGTGGGATAATGTTTACCTCTCCGAAACAACGCCTATGGCGCGAAGGGCCGGCTGTTTGAGAATTAGGGCAACGACGACGACGGAGGACGACGACGTCGAGCAATTGCGGCGCCAGGTGATTTCTGGTAAAGTCCCGTCGGCGGGGTTGAGAAACCCCGTTTCCAGGGATTTCGCCGAGCGGGATGGGGAAGCGCGCTCCTTCGTCGAAGGAAAATACGTAAAAAAACACATGTATTATGAGGGGTTTTTTTTCCCAAGACGCGACAGTCACATTTTTTTACGAACAAAATGGACATAATAAAGAAATCTCCCTTTATATCGACAACGTTTCTCATCTCGCGGAATGTTTCGCCTTATCTCGGTCGTGGAAAAAGAAGTCGAGGAAGAGAAAAGTTACGCTAAATAATTCCAACGAGACGATCAAGAGGGAAGGAACGCGATACCGCGATCGTCCGACTGTCGATCGTCGCGGCAGCGCTTTCGACTGTCTTACTTGTCGTCGACGGAATTGTCTGGAGACCGCGAATATCGCTTCTAGGAGCGCTTGCGAAGCGGATAAGGAGCTTCGGTTTTCCGCAACATTTACATTCGATTAAAGTAACTCGCCGCGGTTCCTTCTCCTCACGATTTCCCGGGTCTTCTTCTCCTCCACCTCTTTATTTCCCCGCCTCGCGCCGGCGAAAGCACAGTCGCGCACCGACGCGACGACTTGCTTACTCGGAGAAGAAGCGGCGACTCCTCTTATTGCAGTTCCCTCGATTGGAAACGAAATGGAAGATATCGGAATCCTTCCTCTTTCTTTACTTCCTTCCTCGCCTGTTGGCGAACGTGCGCGGGGAAAAATGCAAATCGACCGGCACGGGGGACGTATTGCTCGTAGATCGTATTCCATCCCCTCTCGAATTCTCGAGACATCGAAGAAGAAGAGGAGAAGGAGGAACCTCGGTATTCGCGATAAAGCCCGGAACTTCTCAATTCGAACGCGCGGCGAAAAATCGAAAGCGTGACGGATGATCCCGGGGAATCAGCAAGGAAGAGAAGATTCGTTCGCGTAATACGACGAAAGATCAATCATGATTCGAAGATTATCTCACATACAGAGCGCGACGTGTCGCGCGAATAGATCCCTCTTCAGATCGACGCGGCGGCGGCGTCGCGGTGCCATTTTGAGAGACGCGGTGACGAGCGTAAAAGCGAATTAACCCAATTCCCCGGGGGGGAGTCGCGTTCCTTCCAGAGAGTTTCCAGTTCCGAGCGATGATATTCTATTGTTACGCCGCTGCCAAGTTCGATTCCGACTCGGGGGGGCTACAAAGCGGCTAATCCCGCGCGTTGAATGCGAGTCGCGAATTCGCCGTGGGCGTCGATGCGACTAATAACTTCGTCCAGTCGACTGCCGTCGGTCCCCACGAAAGCCGGATTAACCCTTTCGCCACGGAGAATCTGGCCAACTAGCGTCGATTCGCTTGAAAGGAGCGATTCCGCAAGTGTGCGACACTTTGACTATAATAGTTTGTCGAGTTTTGTTTAAATCGAAAAGGCTCGACAGGTTTCGAGAGAGAGAGAGAGACTACGGCCAAGGTTCGATTCGGCAAGTTGATAAAATTGAAACCCACGCTGATTCTTACCGAACCTTCATTCGATCGATCTAACAAATCTAACAACAAAGTGAACCTAACCGACTTTACTCAACTAATTAACTAATTTATCTGTGACCTAACTAATCTAACTTAATTTTAAAGGATCGCTCGGTGTTTTCTTCTTCTTCTTCTTTTCTTTTTTTTTTTCGAAGTCCGTAATCACACTTTTGATAGCGAAAGAGTTTAAAGCTTGGGGGATTTTGAATCACATCTCGCGCGAAGAGAGACGCGAGTGCTCGCGGGCGAGTTTTAAAGGAAAGGTGCGAGAATGTGAGAGAAAACAGGCCACACACCGGACGCATTTTCCACGCTGCTTTGGAACAATGAGCCGCGAAAAAGTAATGAAACACCCTCGACGCGACCGCCCGGATCTTCCGGAGCTAAAGCAGCATTATCTTTTTCGCGGGAGAGAGGACAGAAAAGCAAGAACCCCACTTCGCGAACGACTATTCTTTTCAGCGGGCGCGCGCGAGCGGGCGCCCGGGGCTCTTCTGCGGGATTTATCGCACAGGAAGGAAGAGCCGCCGGGAATTATGAGAACTTGACTGGCCTTTTTTTTTTTTTTTTTTTTTTTTTTTTTTTTTGAAAAATTATCCCGCTTTTTCCGCTCGCGAGAATCAAGACACGCGCGGAATAATATCAATTTCTCGGTGATATCTCGGTCATTGCGAAAAATCCATTCTTCTACGTGACGTATCAAAAACGCTTCTTCTTCTTCTTCTTCTTTTTCTTCGCGAAATCTAGCTGGATGATTACTTCGAAGACGCGACGTGGATTCAAAGTTGTCGTCTCACGCTTTGCCGCGCGAAACGCTTGTGCGTTTTTCGCGCGCGGCAAAGCGTGCGTGCGCGTGTTTGCTCGCGGAATGCGCGAAGACGAATTCAATAACGCGGTCGAAAAATGGAGAGAGGAGTCTCTTTCTCTCTCGGTTTTGGAAAGAATTTTGTTCGTAATAATATGACGCTGCAGCGAAATACCTCCACGAAGTCGAGAAAAAAAGAGAGAGAAAGCAATTTTTTTCTCTCTCTCTCTTTTCTCTTTGTCTGTTCACGAGAAGATAATATTTTGATGAAAAAAAAGAGAGGCAGTGATATGACTTTTGCGAGCGAAAAATCACTCGACGCGTTTCTCGACGAGTGAAACAGCAGTTTCCGACGATTCCTCCGCGCGTGCAGAGAATTTCACAGACTCGTGCAAACGTTCTAATTTAAACTCGCTTGATTTTCGTGGCTTAATGTTGAAACGAGCAATTTTCCGAGTTTGTCGACGAGAATACGAGAGTCGACTGCGAGGCGCGCATAGAGCAGTTTCGTCAGGTCGAATGTCATCGCGTTGGAAGAATGTACGTTTATAATATTGAATTCGCGCGCGTATAAATTAATGCAGAAATTGGTATACACGCTCGTCAAATTTGCGAGAGGAAATATAGTCTTTCGTAAAACAAAAAAAAACCAAATGTATTTTCCTCTGCGGACAAACAATATAAAAAAAAAAAAAAAAATTACGCTGCATTTCGACATATTTATGAAATTCAACTTCGGACAATACATAACAGATTTTTATACACGGCAATTTTTGGCCCTACCGACGGGATACGTCTCTCGACGAACCGGCTTCGACGTGGTTATGACTCTACTCCGTGCGATCACTATAATTACGCGACGTCGCGGCGGCTATTAATGGCTATCTTATTGCGGCATCTAATTGCACGTGCGGACTGCTGCGGGCAGATTTCGTGGGTCCTCTTCTCCAGAGAAAGGGACGCGGACAACACCACGGTCTTGCGAGCGGGCCAGAACTCGCTCCCGCGTGAGTTCGTGAACCTCGTCTTTTGTCCGGAAGGACACAAGCACCTGCGAATTATTATTATTTTTTTTTTTTTCACGTAGCGAGTTTCGATTCTTTTTTTTTTTTACAACCAAAATAAATTTCGGCGAAACTAAAAACGATATGGACATATTGTGTCAATATAGTCTCAAACGTGTCTGCGTTCCCGAGTTCGCAAGAATATTTTTTTTTTATTTTTAGGATCCACGGAGCATCCATTCGATGTGTAAAATAATAAAACCTATGCAACGTTAGCTTATAATCCGCGCGCAGAATTTTCACGAATTTTCGCACGTACATATATATTGTATAATATTTCCGCATTCCGCCGAAAATTATTACAACAGAAGTCCCGTAGTCTCGCGAGAAGATGTACATGTAACGACGGACTATTTGTATAGCAGCGCAGCTGCTAGCACTCTCTTTCGCAGAATAGGAATTTCAATCTACCGTGAAGTTGTGTGAGGATTCTCTCGCAACGTCGAAGAATGTATCTCGTATTTTTTCCGAGGCAATGGCGCCGCCTTTTCACGCTGATCCCGCCAAACTTTTTTTTTTCTCCGAATGCGCCATTTGCGATTTCGCGGAATAATAAAGAAAAAGGCGAGAAAAAAAAAACTGAAAAGGTGACGGGCGAAAGATTTATTTCATTTATTTCTTCGGAAGATACGTCAAAGGATAGGACGGATTAAAATAATAGCTGTTCGAATATGCGCGATGTCGCAAAACCGATTGTCGTAAATTATCAAACAAAACTTAATATTTCTTTTAGGGAAATACAGTCACAAAAAAAAAAAAAAAAAAAAAAAAAAAAAAAACAAGCCCGGTTGCCCGTGGACCGAAAACCGTAAAGCACACTCGCGACTATTAACCCAAACCGGATTTACAATTTTTATGTGAGCGACGTTATTTTTTTTTTTCCCCCGTTCCGATTTGAATCCCGCGACACTCGATTGCCATCACCGGTCGATTGTGGGATATTTCTCGGCACTTAACCGACCTCAAATCGCGCGACGGACAACGTGGTGATTTTCGCACGATCGTACCCGGAACACAGGCGCTCTATCGCCGATCACTGACATTAGTAGGTCGTGAATCAATTTGATAAACCGTTCGCACGTGTTCCGGCCGATTTAGTTTATCGTCCGCGTAAAACGCTCGCTTTTCACCGCACGGGAATTACGTGATCCCGCGCGCGGGCAATGCTCTCGTCCTCCGCCCATTTCGTCCCTCAAGTCTAATATCGCGCGTAAGTATCGCGAATAACGTCCATTTGCGATCGCGCGAATATACAGATGGATATATCTCTCTCTCTCTCTCTCTGGTAGGCGTGCAACGTCAATCTTCCGTTTCCACGCGGTTAACAAAGACTCGTGAGATCCGTTCGGACCTGCGTTTCTTGCGAGACAAATCGTCGGGACGGCAAAAATAAACGAGATTAGAAGAAAAACGACGGTCGACATCTCGATCGGGAGAAAAAAAAACTTAATAAAGACTGTAAGGCTCGAAAGTTTCTAAACTAAGAAGTAAATACATGGTCATACGAGCCGTTCGCAGGGTGTTGTGCGGAAAT
>QVNV01017033.1:0-13580 GCA_014825455.1 Pseudomyrmex pallidus | reverse complement strand
CCACCCATGGACATGCGCTAGCTTACGGGCCGGAACAGCGGTACCCAAAAACTCTTATGGGCCTGGCCACTCTCAGGCTTCTCTCTGCTGCTGTCATGATTGTATGTATTGTCGTCAGACTCGTCAGTCGTCAGTGACAATCGTGCGGGGGAGTGCAGACCAGCAAACGCAGAGTGACTTGGACAATCGTTTGAAGTTTACGTGTTGATTGATCAAGAAAGCAAACTGCACGAGTAATGGATAAGCCACCGTACAAATTGAGCAGCGTGCTGCTAGGGCACACGGAAGATGTGAGAGCAGTGGCGTCTTTCGCCGACGGCACCGTCGTGTCTGCCTCTCGGGACAAGACAGCGCGTGTATGGAAGCCGACCGGGTTCGTACAATAATACACAATGTTTATTATTACCTTTACCTAAAAAATTCTGCATTTATAGTATTTTGTTCTTTGTGCGCGTTATCTCTTCTTTCCTTTTCTTTTTTTCTATTTCACCTTAATTATTTTGCTAGAAATTTTTTGAATCCGTGTATTATGTGTGTTTTTTGAGGTTATGTACTTTTGTGTGTGTGCGTGCATGCGTGCTGCGTTTATCTACTATAGTATGTATGAGATGCTATATGAACACATCTAAATTGTTTTGCAGAAAAGCAAACAAGTACGAACAAAGTGCAATATTAGTAGGCCATACTAATTTTGTTAGTTCGGTGTGTGTTCTAAATCCATCGAAGAAGAATCCTAAAGGGTACATTATTACTGGAAGTAACGACAATACTATATGTGTCTACAAAGCAGATGGAACAGAACCAATACATAGAATAACCAGGCATCAGAATGCTGTATGTCATTTAAGAGCTGGAAAACAGGAAGATACATTTCTTTCAAGTTCATGGGATCTTACTGCTAAGTTGTGGGATATAAATGACTTGAGTAAACCACAAGTAAATCTTGTGGGTCATACTGCTGCAGTATGGTGTATAGCAGATTTATTGAATGGTAGTATAGTGACTGGTTCAGCTGACAAGTTAGTAATTATTTGGACAAGAAATGGTTCTGTACAACACAAACTGATAGGACATACAGACTGTGTTCGCGATATAGTTGATATTAAAGAGGATGAGTTTCTGACTTGCGCAAACGACGCTACTATAAGACACTGGAACGCCAAGCTTGGAACCTGTTTAGGCACTTATTGTGGACATGAGAATTATATTTATAGCATAAGTGCTGTCCCAAATGGTACATATGTCTATTCATCCGGAGAGGATAGGACCGTTAGAATATGGTACAATGCGGAACTAAGTCAGACCATTGTTTTACCAACGCAATCCGTATGGTGCATCAATTTATTTCCAAATGGAGACATAGTTGTTGGAAGCTCAGATGGAGTTGTCAGAATATTTTCCTGCAATCCTGAACGATACGCAAATGCAGAAATGCTGCAGGCATTTGAGAAGGAAGTGGCAAGTACTACTCTGAATGCTCAGCAGGTGATTGGAGATATTAACATAAAGGAGTGAGTGCTACTTGCCTTTTCAAAATAAAAAGTTGTCACGCTTACAAAAAGAGAGTTAATAAATAAGTTTTAATTTTAATAATTGTTTTAATTGTATATAGTTTACCAGATTCAAGAGTTCTTCTACAGCCTGGCCAGAGAGATGGACAAACGAAAATCGTAAATGAAGGGGATGTAGTGAGAGCATATAGTTGGTCACAGAACGAGCAACGATGGATAAAGATCGGCGATGTGATGGGAGCATCTGGTGGTACCGCCGCTACTTCCGGAAAGCAACTGTACAATGGCATAGAATATGATTATGTTTTTTCGGTCGACATACAAGACGGTGTGCCACCTTTAAAACTTCCATATAATAAAGGTCAAGATCCCTGGCACGTTGCACAGAAGTTTCTTCATGACAATAATCTCAGCCAGTTATTTTTAGATCAAGTAAGAAGTTTAGGAATATTTTATTTAAAAAAAAACTTATATCTATATTAGTTATTTAGTTTTTTTATTTAAAAATAGTAGCAAACTTAGAAGTTTTAGAGAAAAATATAAATTATTTATGTTTGTTTTAGGTTGCAAATTTTATAGTAAAGAATTCTGAGCCAGCACCAGTTGTGAATACTGGATCTCAATATGTAGATCCTTTTACAGGCGGAAGCAGATATGTTCCTGAATCAGGAACGTCGTCCAGTACGCTCGATGTTACTGTACAGCCATCGTTTAGCTCTTCTAATGTATCTTCATCTCCTTCCTACATACCTCATTTGAGATATTTAAAATTGGAACAGGCAAATTGGTCTGCTATTTTCGGTAATAATCACATTTGAAGATTGAACTGACTACAATATTGTGTGTGTATGTGTGTACACACACAAATATATAATATATACACACATATAAATGTAATATAATTTTTTTAATATTCCATTTTTTTTTTTTACTATTGTGTAGAAAAATTACGCGAATTAAATGCAAAACAAGAAAGCATGTATAAAATATCAGAAGAAAAGTTAGACGCGATAGAAAAACTCACAGATGAAGGAATAACCGAAGAAGTTAGAGCCAGTGCAGTTAGCGCGTTAAAAAGCCTTTTAGATTGGCCGAACAACATGGTGTTTCCAGCGCTTGATGTAGCAAGGCTTACTGTACTTCTCAAAGAAGTAAACGACCAATTGTGCACAGAAGAATTACTGCCAATTATACGAAGACATATCAAACCCGACTCAACTCCATCGAATCAAATGCTCACGTTTCGACTAATAGCGAATATGTTCCAACACGAAAAAGGAGAGAAACTTGGTTTTGATCACAGAGATGAGATACTCGAATCTTTATTGAATCTGCAATTTCTTGGAAATAAAAATAATCAGGTATGTCATCAAACAACAATTATTAAGCTATCAAAAACCAATATCTGCGAGAGCGATCTAAATTGCACGAATGATTAGGATTATTTTATAAGTGCACATTTACATTTTGATATAAACTACTTTTTTTTATTCAGAAATCTACGTGAATCTATTAAAATGTACAATTACAATTTGCTCAGGTCTTTGAATAATAGTTTCAGTTGCTGTGCAATATATTGAGCTGTTATTATTTAATTATTTGTTTGTTATTTTTTTATTCGCACTTGCTTGTAAACCACGAGAACTGCAGAAGATTTATAAAATGAAGTGTTTCTTTCAGGTTGCAATATCGACTTACATATTGAATCTAATTGTAGCGCTAAATAAATATAATGATATGCCTGGTAGAACAAGAGCTTTGAATGTATTATTTACCATGTTGTTGCGCTTGAATGAACCTGAAGCGATATTCAGAGCTCTAGTTGGACTAGGAACATTATTGGCCGCTACTTCGGATCCTAATGAACGTAACGAATTAATTAACACTGTGCGACAATCCGAATCTACTTTAAATGTTCTTGCAACTTTTTCGGAAAACTCAGCTGATGTTAGTACAACAAACAAAGTGGCAAATTGTTCCAAGCAGATCATTGATTTGGTTATTTCAAGTGTTTAAAAAAAAATAAAAATAAAAAAAAAATTATATATATGTATAATAATACGGCATTATTTATACACAACGGTCGTAAAAGCTTAGTTAATTGAGAAAAAAATTAGAAGATACTAATAATAAAACTGATTATCATTGAATTAAACTAGATTTTCAGAAATATGCTAATTTACTTCTGACAGAGATATCGGCCTGTAGCTTGAGATAGTTCGGAGATTATTGAGCGGAAGAACCAGGTTTAAAATTTTTACAAGCTGATTTTCTTCGAACGTATGACAAATCACCAAGGTGTACATTTTCTCCTAATAAAAGTATCTTTAAGAACTTCTGATGATTCAAAGTCCATTTGTGAAGCTATAAGCTCCTTATGCACGTATATTATACACCGAAAGTAAGAAGAAAAAAATTGTTACAAAGTTCAAAAATTTGAAGGAAGCCAAGATTCAATGTAAAGCCATCGAAATGGATGGGATTAAGAACGTAAAGTAAGTTTGCACATGTATGTTTAATTCGGTTTGCTCAATCGTAAGTTATAGTAAAAAAATTTTTAACCAAAATACATTTTTTAATATTATTAATATCAACACCATATTGTGCCCTTCCATGTAATGTTATACTATTTACAAAAATATTTTACGTATTTATATGTAATAATTATATACATACAAAACAAAAATATTTAATTATATACGTAACAAAAATATTTAAACGCTCAATTATTTTATCTACAAAAAATGCAAAAGTATTGTGTGTGTGTGTACGTACATACACACACACACACATATGTACATTGTGTATTTACAAGGTAGGAGACACTGAACTGTTTTTAGACGCATGTCGTAATTTGTTAGCTAAAGTGTTGCACGAGTAAATATTTCGATAATATTTGAAGAAACTTAATTACTTAATTCGTATTAAGTATTCCGTTTGATCAACGTAAAAAGCAACATTTGCAATTTATACAGCCAGATTAATTGGTTTGAAATTAAGGTAAAATTACGTATTTAGAAAGAGATTATGAAAAAGATATACTTTTATATATTTTAATTCCATTCCATCATAAATATTTCTTAATAAACAATCAGAAACAGTTTGTCGAAGATACATATACTTTATAATATATATATATAATACACACAAAATGTGCAAAAGAAAAATTTCTCACTGCAATTTGTATAACTGATTTTATCCTGAAGTAAAAGTGAAAAGTACAAAATTTACTTATCGTAGCAAAATATATTACAAGTAAAACTTAATACGTCTGTTACATTAAGAAAATAAAAATTAAATGATTTTCATTGCTATATTATTACATATCATCATATCAGATGCAAACTGATGCATGCATCAGTATTATGTTCTCAAATTAAGCCCAAAAAAAATAAAAGAAGTTATAATTGGAATGTAAATAATCCGCATAAAATAAGACAATATCGACTTTTATTTTTTTAGAGTTCAGGTAAGTTGTGTGTATGTGTATATACATATTACACATACACACAAACAAACAAACAAACACAAACACACACACACACACACACACACACACACACACACACGTATACATATATATATATATGTATAATCAAAATTAGTTAAAATATATACAACAATGAATATAAAATAATAATTTATATATATAATATACATAATATATTTGATTAAATTTTCTCGGGCATCGCGCACGCCCAGTAAACATATAACAGACAACAGTGTAATAGTAGAATATTATTAATACATTAACGTCAAATATATATTTCCTTAATTGTATATCAATTTACTCTTAGGCAAGAGCTATTAATTACCATAACTCTTGCAGTTAATTATTACACCAAAAATAACATTCACTTGTATACACTCATGTTAATTTCAATTATGTTCAATTAACTCTGTGTGTGTGTGTGTGTGTGTGTGTGTGTGTGTGTGTGTGCGCGCGCGCGCGCGCGCGTGTGTGTGTACATATATATATAGTAGTAGTAATAGTAGTACATGAAAGATAGTTATAAGTGTCAGGCCATTTCGGCTCGTTATGGGAATGTGAATGCATTTCTTTTTTTCTTTACAAAAATAACTTTCAATATATATCTGAGATCTGTAAGATAACAGTGCTGGTTCGTACAATTCAGAATTGAATTTAGAGCGCGCTCAAGATATTACACAATATACGTCTAGTATGTGTTTTTATACGAATACAAAGGCCCAATATTCTCATGTAAAAAAGTGTCTATATAAAAAATCCGAAGGACTAATATGATACTTTGATGCCAGCAGAAATGTAATGTGCAGGAACCATTATCTTGCAGATTTCTGTACGTAGCAATTGTCAACGAACTTGATTAATAAAAAAGGTGACTGTGATATTTGAAGGCGTTACTTTGATAAAACAATCTTGACATTAACAACGCTAATAACAAATCGCAGTGTAAAATTCTATCAAGGTACAAGGTGCCAGCTCAGGTTGGCTACTATACAACAAATTTTATAACAAGTGTATACAATATTTTTTCAATAATAATAATAATAATAATAATAATAATAATAATAATAATAATAACAACAACAACAACAACAACAACAATAATAATCGTAATAAGAAAAATAGATAAAAAATGAGTTATTCATTGCTATAAATCGGAATTCTTTCTAAAACATGAAAAAAGTGAATCTTTATAATAAAATGCAAATAGATATCTCAAAATTAGATTTAAGTTTTTAAAATTGTGAAATAACGCCTTCATCTAGTCACTTTGCAGATAACTCGAGCTCTGCTAAGCTCTCCTAACTCCGCCATATCCACCGATGACGAGCCTGACGTTTTCTCAGTGAGCACGAGAGATTCGGAATGCCCTACAGAAATGCACTGATTCCTAAAAAGTCCTTCCTTAAAGTTAAGTTACTGGCATATGTACCTGAGGTGACGTGCATATACCTTATTTCTTGAAGATCAGAATGCAGTGAGGCGATTATCCTTGGTGAGATAAGTCACTTCAGTGTTAAAAAACTACATAAAAAATTACTCGTTAGAGTGTGTCCCGAGTTTTATTTCTTTTTTTATTTTTTTATTTTTTACAAACTACCAGTTGAGTAAAATATTAGGAGCGGATTTAAGAAGTGGCTACGATCTTCTCCTTCACAGATTTCTTTGAAATGTTGGTTTTCGAAAAAAATGTCAGTGTGAGTTTTAAAAATTTGTACGGACGTTACAAGCAAACGTTCTTAGCTCTTCGACTGAGAAATTTCGAGATTTTTTTTTACTGATAAAAAAACTGCCTTAAATTCGCCCCTGAGTGTATAGAGAATTTCCCTTAATTTTGTACCTCGAAACTTAGTATACTAAGCGTGATATTTATCTTCAACTACTTGTGATTGCCTGGTGGGAAACTCGTCGTTTTAAGAGATTACTTCGCGCATAAAATATCGCTTGCAGTAAAATAAACACAGCCTCATTAATTGAAGGATTTTCGGGGGAAGAAGTATTAAAATATATGTATATGTGTGTGTTTTTTAGTTCTCTTGAGGTATACGCGTTACGTCATACCTCGTGAGTATACAATGCCTGAATCCGATATATCTTGCATTTACAATCGTACATGCTTATACGTTTCTCGAAACTTGGAAGCATAACGTTAAAATGTATAATCATTACGATTACGCGACTTGTTGCGCGATGAGAAATTACGGAATCTTATTATAAAATACTTTCAGTATACATTGCCACAATTCAGAAAAAAAGGACGTCAAACTTTGCTTTTTTCTTTTTCACACAAATTGTTTTTTGTCTCAATATAATAATATCTCTCTCTTTCTCTCTCAATCTACTCTTCTATATTTACCCTTTCTTTAAATATACGCTTTCTCTCTCCTCCCTCTCTCTAAATCCATCACACAATTGTATCATATTCGTGATTTAACGAACGTAACGTAACATATCAAATTTTTTTGTAATCCAAGATTTTAACAAGACGGACAAGCTGTACCATCTGCAGAATACAAATACTTTGCTTTATCACTCAACGTATATGCTGAAAAGCTAATTGTTTAATAATAAAGAGAAAATGATTCTCTAATATTGACAATATATTTTTTTTCTAAACATTTTATTTTTTAATCCTCTCATTCCTTATAAATTTATTATACTCTGTTAAAACTTATATTTTGCAAGTTCTTGATTCATTACAATTACGCTGCATGCACTTATCCACACAACGCCACTGAGTATTGAACAAGTATATTGCAGTATACACATTCTTAGCAGCTAATTTTTTTAGAATTATAAACTCAATGAGAATTTAAATATTTTACATATTTTATGTATGTGTGTATAAGTACACACACACACACACACACACACACACACACACACACACGTATACAGGGTGTCCAAACTATCAGAATAGATTTTATAACGGCAGATTTTCTGAAATATTCTGAGATGAAAACTCCAATACGATCAGCGTATATTGGATTTGCAACTCTAATGTGACATCTATATTTACACTCACATTTTAAATTAGGTCTAATATAAATACGATTTTGCAATTTTTATGTTATTTTCGTATTAGAATTTTTGTCTAAGAATGGTTGCAGGAATATATCATTTAAGATCATCGCGATAGTTTTGGAACAACTCCGTATAAGCTACACAGTTATACTTGGAATGAGAGGTTTGAGAAGAAGAAACAAGAGTACAAAAGAAAAACTGTCAGCACAGTAATTAACTTTGGATACGTCTAAAAGCTATATCTTGGTACACGTATTATATTCGCCGAAGGCGCTTAATATTCTATTCTATCTGCAGATATATCGGGAAGGAGAAGACGAGCCATTTTCATGGTCGTCTTTCGCGTTATCAGGATGATAAAGCGCATTATCTTGCAACTACTCGGGGTTATCTTAAGATGATGCATTTAATGGAGGGACCTAAAACTTATATTGGGTCCCTCCAGGCCCGTCTCATTCGGCCGGTGTGCTCGTCGCCCACCTGTCAAACTCGATTCCTGAATCGGGACTCAGTCCCAGATCAATAGGGCTCAAGAAGCTGGGTGGCGGACAATTACAAGGGCCGTCAGATTGGCATGCTCCAATGCATCTCTGGTCATTACGTCGGTTTCCCCCTCGATCCCTCAATTCCCGCTCGAAGCTGAGCAACTGCTCCATGAAGTGGAAATTGGGCGCGACGTTAGACTTTCTACTACGTACTAGGTTGAAAGCGTCATTCAGGCTGAGGCTGCACTTATGCATGAGGTAAGCTACGGTAATCGTAACAGACCGGGACACTCCGGCCAAACAGTGAACCAGCACTCCTTTGTCTGAACTCCGTGCTTCCTCTGAAAAATACATGATAGATTGCGATTTTAATTCTAGAGTCACCGATTTAAAAGATTGCAATACACATTTAATGTTACATTTTAATTTAATATTATTTTTGCTTTTTTAATGATTTTTCTTTATGTAAAAATGTAAAACAAGCTAATTTAAAAAATGTAATCTTCATCTATTTCCGACATGCAATCTTTTACAGTAACTTGTATTAGAAAAATTAAAATCTGATACTGTTGTAAATTACGATTAAATATTGTATATCATAAAATATATGATATTTACTTGATAATATTTTTATCTGTAATTAATATGTCATATCTGTAATTAATATATAATACATTTTATAATATTATAAATGTTACATAATTTTGGAAAATAATACTAATAATAATAATAAAACTAAAGAAAACAATGAAATACAAATTTGTACGACAAATTCGTTTAAATGGCGCTAACAAAAGAAAGTCGGCAGCACTAAAATATGTCGGAACAGTCAAAAGTGCCAGACTGGCTCAATAGCAATGCCAAGCCAAGCCATTCAGACTTAAGTATAGCTCTCGACCTAACCGGACATCCGTTGTTTAATTGTCTAGCGCGGCTTGCCCGCCACGTGGGAAAGTTTCTATTTAGGCGAACCTATTTATAAAAATGCCTCCTTTCAGAAGCTTGCGCACGGAGACTTTCTTAAACAGGATTTCCTGTTTAAGAAGCAATCTGAACTCAAGAATTTGATGCGGAAAAAGCTTCAAAGTGTAATAAATAAAATTTATGTCATTCATGCATTCTACCATTTTTCATACTGATTGTGAGTAGGATACAAAAAACGAACAAAAAACGATATAAGGAGAAATTTCTCTCTTATTAATTTGCAAGAAAAACTTATTTATACTTTTTATCTTATATATAAATATAAAATACTGATTTTATAAATGTTATTTATGCAGTTTGTTGTTATTTATGTGCAATTATTTGTAAAAACCAAATAGTTTTTTGGTTTCATACTGATATCATGACTTCATTTCATTGATTATTATTCAATAATTAGGTACGTGTGTAAATTTAACACGTTATAACGTAAACTTATGACTGCGTCAAATATTATAAACTCCAATAAGTGGAAAAGCCCGATGACAAAAAAACACCATTGAAGTTACAGGAGTACACGAGATACAATTACTAACTAAATTTTTTCTCATTTTATTCGCAAAGTAAGCTTCCTTTTACGCGTACACAAGTTTCGCGAAAAGAAGAATCTTTTTTTCACACAATAATAACATGTAAAAGAAAACCCGGTTCTTATGTTAAAAAAGAAAAAAAATACAAATTCCAAATTTATTAAATCTTGAAATTAACGTATAAATCGGACACATATTTGTTCTTTATTAAAATTTGGTTTTTTAATAAAAATATCTCGTAATAATCGATATATGTTGACTTACCTATAAACTGAATCGCTTGTGGGAAAAAACTAGCTAAGTTCTGGCTCCAATGATCGCTTATTGGTATCTGCATATACTTTATCGACCCAACTCCTTCGAATACATTTGGTAAATCTGGTGTTACATTGAGTATATACTGTATTCTATGCCGCGCTAGAGCTTCACGATCTTCACTATTAGCCGCATTACCGAGAAACAAATGAGGTAAAATTTCTACCGGGAAATCTTTATCTTCCTCAGGACCTGAAATGCAGAAAATATTTGGTGTTTCACACATCAGTTTCTGTTAATACTTTAGCATTAGCAATATTTTTTAAATATTTTTTTGTATTCTATGTATTTTTATATTATGTATATATACATATTTTTTCATGCAATTTTTTCTTGTTTATACAAGGACAATACACAGGAATATATTTTAAAGATATTTACTCACCAACTGAATCACACGTGCTGTCACTATCAGAATCCGAATAAGACCTAGTTGGTGGCGTAGATATCCGAAGAGATCTAAGCCCCATTAATTCGCCATCATTATTGTCCTGACCTGGGGTACACTCACAACCAACTTGACTGCCTTCACACCATTCTGGATATCTATCTCTGAATGCGCCAAAACCACCTACGAATAAATAATAATAATGAAAGCTATAATGTTTTACATTAATGTAAAAATTTTATAAAAATAAGATATCATTTTTGGAATGTTCTCAACATAGCTAATTTTTAAAAGATAATTTTCTACATTACTTAAAAAGATGAATTTGAAGCTAGCTACAAGTGAGACATTCAAGAATTTATTACAAAATATAAATATTTTCTGGTATATTCCTTTAAAATATCCAAATCATTGTACCGTTTTGTTTTGTACTATAATTAATGTTTCACATTAATGTATCTACATTCAGATTATTCATTTTTTTTCAAAATTAGAAACTTAAATATATATGACAATTTAATAGACACAATATTTATATAATATTCCATTTTTCTACCATTTATTTTATGATATTTAGAAATATCATAAAATTGTAGAAAATGCATTTTTTTCACTACTGAAAAAGAACAAGAAATTAATTAAGGTTTTCTTTATAATTACATATATTTTCATATAATTATATACTTTTGTTAAATTGCTTGTGTCAAATATATCATTGAACATAGGCTTAAAGCTTGATAAAAGCAGGCTATAGAATAAAGTGTCTGGCTCACTACTGGAATACCTCCCACATAAATCAATATTTCATTCACAACCAATCTCTGTGCTTCAGCTGTTACTGCTGAAAGCCTTTCTATGTCATTATTATTAGTGTTATCTGTGCATATAACAAAATAATATAGATGGACAGTTATAATTAGACACTATTGTGTGACGTTTCACACTTAAATTAAAAAATCTTTGCTAAAATAACATTTACACTAATAGCTCAAGATATTAAAATTAATTTTTAACAAAAATTTGATAATAATTAAACTATATCGATATGGAATTTTGTATAATTTTCTCATATATTTATTATATTTGTATATATAACACTAATATAACTAAAAAAAAAAAAAAAAAAAAAAAAAAAAAAAAAAAAAAAAAAAAAAAAAAAAAAAAAAAAAAAAAGCAAAAGGTATTCTAAATAAGTTGTCTTATGTGTTTATACTTTACTTCACATTAAATTGCCAACTATATGATAATCAAACAATCTTACATAAAAGTTAAATGATAGAGAAGAATTGACTTGTACTATCACATAAAACTATATTTCTCACCAATTAAAATGGCAACTTTGCCTCCACTGTTTTTAAGTCTCCGGCTTAGAACTTGTATAGTTTCACCCTGATGGCCTGCAGGATCTGTAGAATCACCAATTAATACAAATGTTCCTCTACTGTTCTCATCCCCGCACAGAAACATCTTGACTCTGTTTCTCAAGACCAAACATCTTATTGTGGCCAAAAGGTCCACCTTACCAGCAGCCAGTCTGCGTAACATTATGCTAGGTATGGTCAGAGGTACTGAGCCTCTTATGTGAGTATCAGAGAAGTCACAGTTTGCTCTACAATCCAAGATAAGCAGCTTGTTGGGACCATCTGGTGATCTGAGCTCTGTAAACAACCACTCTGGATCCACAAGATCTTCTTCCATTGTATTACCTGGCATGTTGTGTCTTTCACTTATTTAAACTATTCTCACACTTTTAGTAACACTTTCAGCAGGCTTTTATCTCTTGGATATCATTATTTTGCTCTATAAACAGCTAGCAAGCGCAACAATTCTCTCAATCTCACTGAGTCTTTTGCACAAAAATATTCTTCAGCCTCTACAACATCAAACTTTCTGTAAGTTTCGAATACAAAACTACTTGTGATAAACAGAGCATATTATCACGGCTGTAATTGTAGTTGTCGTCGTTCGAAAGAACTCTCGAGTGCTTGATTTGCACGTTGATACATCGACCCTTGAGCAGCAATGGTAAAACTGCACTGGTTGTAACCGAAGAAGTCATCAGCCTTCTGTTGCGCGTCCTTCTCGAACAGAACCGTAATATATGTACATAAGCGCGCGGCAATACAATTTGTAATGGATACAGAGTGCATGTATAGAGTGTGTCCCGAACTTGTTACAAAGGTTTACTACGATTACTATTTACTGGATATGACGAAATGGCACTTTGAATTGAGTGGCGGAACGCGTTCTCCGGAGGTGTTTCGTCCGGAGAACGATTACGCGCGACATTCACCCGTCGACGGCGCGACCCGACCAATCGTTGCCATCATTTCCTGCGACACTACGCCTGTCCTGTGCCTACTCCGTGTCCTCCCTCCTCCTCCTCACACACCGACGCTGCCTCCACCACTGCCAGTGCTGTTGCCGCCGCCGCCGTCACCGATGTAGCCGTCGGCTTCGTCGCCGTCCTCGTCGTCGCCGTCGTTACTCTTGCTGCCTTTGCCGCCGTGCAACTCGTCCCGGTTATCGATCCTCTCGTAAATCAAGACGACGCGTCCAATTAACGGCACGGATGTGAAATGTTTACGCTCGCCGTCGCTCGTGAAATACATTTCCAATCGTACATGATCGCCGCGCTCGACCCTCGATGCTCGGCCGAGCTCGTTTCGACATCTCGACGCGACGGCAGCAACACCAACAGCGGTTCCATCCTTGTCACTCGCAGCACATTCGCGTTTGCTCCACAACCGCGATCGCTCTCGACTTTAGAACGCAGCCAATTTCAAAATGTAGCTTTTAAACTTTCGCGTACGCTACGGACTCGCGCGCGCACAGCTTCACCCGAGAGAGAGAGAGAGA
>QVNV01017028.1:0-60104 GCA_014825455.1 Pseudomyrmex pallidus | reverse complement strand
CATTGTCATTCACACATTTACACAGAGTTGAAGTATTTTTACTTTAACAAAACTTTTTCCGTGTATAAATATTCTTTGCTGATATAATTTTGTTTGTTTTATTTATTTATATTAACGTTTCATATTCAAGAAAAAACATTTGCGTGCTGTTTCTGCATTATTCATCTTTTACTAATAGCTCTCACATTAATGATCAATTATTAAAGTTCGATAATAACTTGGCGCATCATATTGAACGATGATCATTAGCGCTTCGCGTAATGTACTTTATATTACGTTCAATCGTTGTTAACAACACGCGCTCCAAGAAGAGAAGCAGGCGGAATACTGCTCGCATTAAATTTAGACGCTTTCACAATGAGTAACCGGATCCTTTAACTTGTAAAATGAGGGGCTGGCAACTTTCGTATGAAGCACGTCGAATTTGCTAGCGAGTTCCTTAAAAGGAAGTTTTTGAAGGGAGCTCGAAAAAAGTCGGACGCATTGTCAGAAATTTATTGTTTTCCGGCTACTTTTAAAAGCTCGGTATAAACAAATGATTTTAAAACTTTATTTCAGTTTTTTGTCTGGCAATGACAATTTTTAATATTTACTTCACAGGCGTTGCGGTGGTGTATATAAAATTATAGTAATTTTTACTTGCAACAAAAAAAAAGAAAGAAAACACACCGTGTGTTATTATTAACCTTCTCTTAAAATCAATATATTTTATTTAATTCTGATATTGCCGTACACGGACGGAATTAAATTCAGATTTGAAATTAATACATTTTTATCGAAATGTTTTTTAAAAGATACATTTTCATCGGGAGAATGTAGCGTTAATAAACAAACCTTTTATAAAGCTTCGAAAACTAAATAAAATTTTCGAATTTAATTTCATTTGCGCGAGCAAACCTTTTGTCGAAATTATCTCGCGCGAAATTTTCTACGTAAAACAATTTCCGAATATTATGTCAAAGGATCAGGATATTAGGAATAATGTGTGTCGGCACGCGTGTGCGTATACCAGCGCGATGCATTGCCTGCAGCACGTTCGAGGAATTACCAGACAAATTATCCTTCGAGCATAGGTTCGACTCCCTTCAAAACGGAATAAACAGGAACAGCGTAATAACGAAACTTTATTAACGCAAATACGGCTGAAATTAAGCGAATATAAGCTTTCCCTTTTGCAAATACGCTTGCCGCGCTTGAATTCGTATACGCCGCAAATCCATGAGCGCAGCATGTACGATAGGAAAAGACTTGTATAAACCACGTTTCAAATATAATTTCAGCAAACATGTAGTATATCAAACGTTTGCACTCGATGCTCTAAATTTTGGTCGGTTTCAAAGTCGAAGTAAAATTTTACACCGGTTTCGTCGACAAAGTCTCTCTCTCTCTCTAATATAAACGGCGTAATTGATTTTTTCCTTGTCGAGATATTAAATTTTCTGTGGATTTATTTATTTAGTGCCAAAATAATCAAAATTTTTCGACAAGTTAATTTAATTTTGCTGTTAGCAAAATTACAAGAAGTTGCAAGTTGTTAGAAATATTAATGGCTTTTCACGAAATTCGCGCGCCACAGAAAATATCGGATTTTCGTGTATAACGAAATAAGTTGTAGGAGAAATAGTTGAGTGTGTTGCGCAATTACAATTATTGCACGTAATATTATTTTATACTTTCTATTATCGATTAGTTAACAATCTTATCTTCAGTTTTGTTGAATCTTTGTTGGCATTGTATTTTATTTATTTCTCTTAATTCAGCTTTTATATTTCCCATTGCAATAAAATACCCGCGGGAACATCAATGTTCGTTCGTTTAAAACGAATAACAGCGAGACATCTCCGTCGACGGGATGCTATTTCCGTCTTACAACAGTAGGTAAGATAATCCCGCTTTTTGCATATTCTCATGAAATTTCCATCTTGATTTCTTTCATCAGTACTCAATTTCTGTCGTTATAAAAATGCAAGAAAAAAAGATGGTAAAGTTATAAAATGGTAAAGTTGCATTGAAGAGAAAAAGGCGTGTAATTCTAAAAATAACACGAGATACAACAAAATAAAAAAATTATTGTTGTAAAAGATATTAAATACTAAAAGAAAAGTAAGAAAATGTGGATTTTCATTTGAGGAGATTTATTTGAATTTATCTAAAAATACGACAGATTATTTATAGAAATATATAGAAATGGTTTATTTTTTTTAATTTTATACATGAGTCAAGTATTATCTAATGTCTGTGACGATTTTCGTGTATTTTTGTAATTGAAACTATCTCGCGACGAATCAAGTTCATGTAACCAGGAACGTTACCATTTTCTTTGTGTTCGACTTGTCTGCTCTGTCGTATTTGCATTTCGACTTAGCTACCCTGTTGCGAGCGAGTCGTTATAATTGACGTCCGTTGCCCTACGGTAATTGGCTGCTCGCAATATTGCTACGCAGATAGTGACTGAAAGGGAGCGGCGGCTATATAGATGTTGGCAGCTGCGTCTGGGGGATTATTCTCTGTGCGCTAATGCGAGCGTATGAGTCTCAGTTTACTATTCAATCAGAAACTGCTCGCAAAGCCTATCTCGGACTTTATGCTCGGCGTCTGGTCATTAGAGCGTATTCCGCGAAAATGTAAAGCGCTTACAGACGAATACCGTGAAAGTCTATATTGTTTTGGCATTACCGTAATTATTCGCATCATGCTCTTCATAAAAAAATTCAAAGCGACAATTATCACATTTACCGATAGAAAAATATGCGCGCGTTCTTTTAATGCACGAGGAAAAATTTATACTTATAAATTATTTAAAAAAATTAACGTAGATATTTTTTCAAAAAGTTACACGCCACTCTTTTCCCTGTAATTTTTTTCTCTGTATTTTCTCTTGCTTTTAGTGGTAGAAAAATATCTCCCCTCGCGCAGATATTTTTCTCATGCCTAATGGCATGATGCGTGAAATTTACGGGCGACATATGTATATCCGGGAAAAATAAAATTGATCGCTTCCACGACTCCCGCGATCCCCTTGATTTCAGAGTGCTCATTTCTCTCGTGTCATACCTCGTTTACATCGTCGATGCTCTCCTTAAGGAAGATCGATCCTTCAGAATAAAATTTCGTTATGAGCGCACCTTCTGCGAATCTCGATTTGTCTTTATTACGATGTCCGACGCATTGTAATGGCAACGCCGGCGCGATGGCGGGCGTTACGCTCAGACGCACACACAAACACACACGTCTACACATTTCTAAATTAATACGGTAAAAGAAAATGTTGGCAAAATTATTTTTCTATTTCCATTTTGAAAACTCAAGCGTTGCGTAACGCTTGCGAAACTTTGTCGCAACATTAATTTAATTAAGAACATGCGGAAAAATTTGTTTATGAATTGCTCGGACAAAACTGCGAGCGATACAAAATATGCTCTTTATATTAATTAAGATAAAAATTTTCACTAAATATATGTGCCAGCGGAAATTACATGATTTTCTGCGTCCTTTTAATTTTAATCGTACCGAGCTCGTTGCCGCATTTCTGCGTACTTTCCGTAAAAATTTGTGTACTTAGAACGCTCATATCTCTCGCACTTTATTGAGTTTTTCATATCCGAATCGCGGATTAAAAACTTGTGTTTATCAACCGTTTGTAATCATCTCTCACACATCTCAACTTTTAGATCATTCGTGAAGACGATACCACAAAAATTTACTCGTTTTCATTCAAACTTACTTTAGCGAATACAATTATTAAATATATAATTAGTAAATGTGCTTCAAGTAATTACGAAAATGGAGATAATAGCAAACTCTTCCTGATAGTGACATTACTATTATTAGCGCTATATAAAGAGATAAAAACACATTGGCGTATAAATTTGGTAATTGCTAAACATATGACGGAGATAAAAATTATAAACATGTTCAGAGTATCCGGTGCTTAAAAAAATAAAACATAGCGAAAATTTACATGAAAAATCTGGCTGCTTAACCTATCATCTGACACGGCCATGAATCTTTCGGCAGCAATCTTTTTACGAGGCATAGACAGAATTCTTTCATGCGGAAAATTTCAATAACAATCCATCATATTTGCATTTATTTTTAATGCATTTTAGGTTGTAAGAATATTTTAATTTTATTACATGTGCTTGTTTATAATTTTCCTCTCTCTTTCTCAAACGTGCGCGCGTATTATTAAACAAACAGTGCATTACATATTAATACGCGTGTGGTTACGGCGAGCACGCATAAATATGAAACAACTAAGTTACTAACACACTAATCGCGCAAACGCACTTTGCCGAGGCACGGTAGTACTTATTTTAAAATACGTCGGAGCACATGAAAAGCTTATGGAAGGGTTCGCCCTCATTTAGGGGCGGTCTTTGCGGAGAGGGGATTATAAAGGATTATTTTCCAACATTAAATGAATTCGCTCAGCGGTGGAGCGCCGCACGGTGAAATCTGCTAATGGATGCTGCAAAACCGCCGTGTACATACGATAGATGTAAAATATATTATCTGTCAATCAGGAAAGAAATTGCAAATGTGTTATCCGTCATCTGATGCGAGCGTTCAACGATCGTTCAATTAAGTTTTTAGTTTTTGTATGTTCAATTGAATTACGTGTACTTTTATACTTTTCCATGAAAATACGACAATTGTCGAGCGCGAGATATCACTTTTACATATTGTAAATATGTGTCAACTTGTTTTTTTTCTAAATGGGAGATATTAATAAATAATTAATGTCTCTCACATTTTTTACGTCAAAATCCAAGACACGTCTTTCCGTGCAAATACTCCCGAGAGATATTTTGCAATCCGTTTCCACTCCTAAAGTGACAAAAAGGGAAAGACAGTCTCAGTTGTCAAACTTTTTTTTTTTATTTATTTTTTATAAGCGCGTATGTACAAAAACTATATTTTAGTAAAAAAAATCTGAAACATCGCGAGAGTATTCGAGGGACAGAAGAACGTGAAACACGCGTAGAATAAAAAAGAATTTTATTTCAGTATTCACGCATATAATAAAGTGTTCGCTTGTCTATTCAACATTTTTCATTCAAATATCGACGCCGGGACGCGCTCACGCGCCCTCTCGTTCATTCGCTCATCCTTTCTCTCTTATCCCGCGACCGCCGCATTTTTAGATTTTCCATCTGCCGTTACGCGCATTACGTAGCTACCGCGTAAAATACCTCGCCGCAAGTCGCGACGGTTTATGCGGGATTAGCGCGGGCGGCACCGAGTTCCTCCTGTTCCGCGGAATAATTCGGAAAAAATCCCGCTGACGAGCCCGTCCGGGATTTATTCCGGCAGCGGTCGCGGACCGCGAAAGAGAATGCGTTATCAGGGGATGGCACCGCGACGACGAGGAGAACGATGGCGGCGCGGAAGAAAAAGTTGACCCGATGCAGTCGGACTCTCTCGCGCCGTAAAATACTAACGAGGTGAAAACGAATGTACTGCGCGACTCACTCTTGAGGGGAGAGTTGCATCAACTGTCCGGATTAACGTTGAATCGAGCGATCCTCTTGTTGCTCTTTTCTCGTAGTATTACACATGTCAGTGTTACGAGATCGAAACACCAGAGATAAATAAAATAAAATTATAGAGTATCAGAGATTTGTCTCTCTTTTTTAGATTTGTGTGTAAGCGCGCTAATTAGGTTCATTATTATTAAAAGCTCTCATCTCTTTCCTTCCGCGTGCGCGACTTAAAAACAAAAATTCAAAACAAAAAACCTTGTTCGCGCAACGCATTCACTTTGGTCGATTTATCCGGGATGATCGTCAAGAGCGAGCCGTGTAAATTCGCCTTAAGGCGCCGCGGGAATAATTAACGGCGCTTTGGCCGCCAAAGGGAATCGGTAAGCACCGGGGGGAGGAACGAGGGAGGCCGCAAAATTCCAAGCCTGCGCAAGAAACATCGTGCTCGCCGACTCGTCGAGGAACAATCGAATTATCAGGTGGTTGCGAGGGCCATTTTTCCGCTTCGTTTTTCCGAAGCCCGAGGGCTCGCGAAAGTTTCAGTACACGCGTACAACCTCCACCCTCCTCCTCCTCCTCCTCTTCTGTTCGCGTTGGCGGTCGAGTCCGGGCAGCATTCGGGCGCGGCAATGCGGATCACGGCTGCACCGAAAAAACGGGAAAACACGGCTTCATTAATCTAACAAGACTGATACGTGGAAATATTTCGCCGCGTCATAATAACCACCGTGACTGGTTGACAGCGAGCGCAACAACGTATGGCGTGTACAGGATGATTATGAATAGCTCGCGAGATTCGTGGAATTGATCCAAGCAAATAGATGCGCGCGACATGAACAAATGTATCATTAAAAAAACAAAAATAATTAGAAGACAGTATTGAAAAAAGATATTTTTTTCTAGTACAGTTTTAAATTTTATAACATTGTGTTTCATAAACATGACACGTTTTCACTTGCGATAATTTTGCGCTGTGACACTTCTTTAAATTAGAATTGTCGAAAAAACCAAAGCTACAGTTAATAAATTCGATACAATTCCAGCACATAAAACGGTTGTACTTAAGTGAAAACACGTGCACTACAAAACGTGTATTATTAAAAAATGTATATTTAAACGCGGAGTTGATTCTATTGTGAACATTGGTAACATGGCGCGTAGACAGTTGCGTTACACACATTCGACATATTTTGGAATGATTTATAACATACAGTATGTATAAAAAAAAAATTATTTACTTTATCAACTTTATCATCGATACACGTGCGCGCGATATTCCGTGATTTGATAATCTTACACAAGGGCGACTCAATCTAAATTTCCAACACCTTTCTCTCGATTGAGTTTACGCACAAAACACAACAATAGATTGTGCATCCAACCTTTGCAGTTTTGCGTCGGATTGCGCGGCGTGTAAAGCCGGCCCTAATGAGCAACGTTGCTTCGGCAACTCACGGAATCTCCCCTCAGTCAGTTCCGCGAATGTAATTCTATGTGTGTAGAATGATAATGGTCGGGAAAACTTTCAGCCGCGCTAATGCGATAATGAATTAAATTACGGGGATGGTTTGAGGCGCCGCGTCTACCGCCGCAGCAAGTAATTACTTGCTTTTTCTCCTATATTGTATTTCGCAGGTGTATCAACGAGGGGAAGGGAATGGGATTTTGGCGTGTATGATGCGTGAAAATTCGATGCTCGTTTTCCCGCCGCGTCGGCGTGTTTGTATTCAAACAGCGCAACGCGTCAATGCGCTAAATGTAAGCCGGATGCTTGTGATCGGCCTTCAATTACATTATTCTCGTGTAATTAGCATCCCTTGACGGGGTAACGTCAATATCATGGGTCGGCTCCTCCGTCAATATTAAACAAGTTGCCCGCTATTGATGTTGCGAATTAATTAAAAGTACGCGAAAAGAGTCTTCTGTTTTTAATTAAAACTTGCTGCGTTTACGGGAAAAGGAGATGCGCAATATCACGCGCGCTGCGTTTTCTTCGAGAAAAATGTGATGATATCGCGTGTTATTTCAAGTACTCGTATTGTAAATTAGCGCAGCAAACTGCGGGGATTTTCTTGTATTGTGTGTCTTTTAAATTGTGCGAGTCCGCGACAATTTAAAAGACTGTTGTGTGTGTGTGCGTATTATCCTTCCGTTCAACTGTCGAGGAAAGTTAAGAATCGAAGGAAGTAAACTGAAAAAGACTGACTGATTTGAGATCGAGACCTGTTCGACTTGCTTTTTTTTTACGACGAAACAATAGATTTTGAGTAGCGCCATTTCCGATATTTTCACGACGAATCCTTCTATCCTATATCGAATCCGAAGAGGTTTTGCCTCCCTTCGCAGTATATCGGAAGGGTTTACCTTCGGTTCGTGGCGCACCGAAATTGACTCGTTCCAAAGGATTAAGCGTGCACCCCGTTATGCCCAGAAACCGTACGTATTCTATCCCAGGGAAATTCGCGGCTTCTCTCGTCGTCGAACGGATTCGTTGGCCCCGAAGTAAGCGGGCCAACAACCGGTATGCACGTATACGCGAACACCTATAACTTGTCTTCGAGTGATCGCGCGATTTTCGTTTGCGGACAGATTTTCGCGAAATTAAATATCTTACTCTCCGATCTTTCTTTTTTTTTTTTCAATTTAATTTTGGTATCTCTCTTGTTTGTTTTTGAAAAAATTTAATTTCGGTGCGACTCAGCTTTCTCGTTGCTGTTCTTCTCTTTTTTTCACTTTTTAATAAATTTATCAAGTAACAGCACGACTCTGATTTTTTCATTATTTTGCTAGACACAGTCTGCGACATAATTTACGACTTTACGTAAGTAATTGTGCTTGGAAAACCACTAATAATATTACACTTTTCACGTAGAAATTTAGATGTGGAACGCGGTAATAAATTAAAATATACTCACGTAATTTAACGTTGTATCTTGTGCGCTGCGCGCACACATACAATGTTCCAACGCACGTCATGTTATTAATGATTCTATTATGTTATTATCGCTGCCATTGTACACACCTCTTATTATTATTGTTGTTGTTATTATTGTTGTTATTATTATTATTGTTGTTATTATTATTATTATGCATTGATGGTACACATATCATCCAGTTATACCGTGAGTTACACGAGTCATTAATAATCCATACCAATTCAAGCGTGTAAATGCTGCGCGTTACGCGAAATTAAGTTAAAGCTTAATCAATATCCGGTTTAGAAATATTTAATGTCAAATCGCGCTGTATTAACACTGTGCATATTTCATGGTAGTCAGCAAAAACTTTATGATAAATTAAATTTTATTAATAAACTGATACGCACACACAGAACTTTTTTGTGTGCGCGCTTCTGCAAAATATCGCGGAAACAATCGCGAAGACAAAATCTAAATCGCATTTTGTGACAAGAAAAAATTCACGAAATCACCCGCGACGACGGATCGAAGATCATATTATTTCCCACGTGAACCGAGTTCGATTTTTATTCTCTCTCGTAGGACGCAAGTCCACTTTTGTTTTATCTCCCACGATCGTCCGATGATCCTCTTACATGGTACAGTTTCGACTTCATTAGACATCGCGATCACGTGGCAGTGAACGCCGATCGAGCATAGATGTGGTGGAGAGAGAGAGAGAGAGCGCGTATTCTAAGCCGCTTATGGACGCGATTTACACGTGCATTTTAATGTACGCCAGCGGCGTGTCATTAGCGATTGCGAAGTAAGCGGTTCGCGCACGAGTTCGCCAACAACTGTGCACATTTCCGCTGTGAAAGAGCGCATCGACCAGCGCGCTTATAACGGACAAAACGCCGTCCGACGCCAATTACGGATGCACACAATATTCTACAAAAGATAATTCCAAATTAATTGCTGTGACGGCTTAAAATCTTCAAATACATCTTTTTTTTTATCGATTCATTGAAAGCAACATTCGCAAAGAGCACTCGAATAATCGCCGTTTGCATTGCCGTTTTTATTTGAAATCGGAGTAATTGCGCTCTGTACGAACAAGAAAAATAGACTGTCAGATTAAGGCGTAAATTCAAAAATATCGAAATGTCGAGTCGTCCGAAAAATTGCAAGAATTTTAAAACATCGAAGCATGTTATATATGTTCAGATATTACATGTGTTTGTGTGTGTGCGCCTATCTATCTTTGTTTACCTGAGAAATCTCTTTATATTACATATTGCTTTACGTGCTGCGAGCTCGCGTTCAGGAATTTCAGTCATCGATGGTCTGAAACCTGCAAACAAGTTTACACAAGCGTACATAAAATAATTGCATCACTAGACGCGAAGTGGAACACGTCAATAAAACATACTGTGTACACGCCGCACACATGTGAGCCGAAAAGATTATTACATTCTCAGAAAATCGATGAGTTTTAATACGGAGGCAAATATGTACGCCTTGTTGCCACTCAATTTAATTTCGCCCACGCATATTTTGCATATGCGTAACTCTCGCGTTATTACATATACATATTGTTATATGTCCGGGCGTAACTCGCGGCTTAAAAGATGATTATTGCGCGAGAAATTATAAATGCACACACACACACACACACACGTTTATGTCGATACAACGAATTACGACACGTGCTTGAATATTTGACGAGAAAGAAATCAAAGCTCCATGTGCCGATTTCAAATTGAAATCCCGAATCAATCAACTCGTCTCTTTTCTTTTAACAACATAAATATATCCGCGACCGTAACAGTGTAAAAACATGTTAATATTGTCTTCAATCGAAGCGAAAAACAGATTTAATGCGAGGATTTGTGGGAAAAAGCAGTTAAAGTGCAACGTTGATTATCTCGAGACGTAACAACGAGCTGCGGAATACGTCGAGCTGCAAAAGAAAGCGTGAATGACAAGGAAAAAAAAAGAAAGAAGAGAGGGTAGAAGGATAAGAGAATTTCTCAGCTAGGAGGCAATGCGGAGGTGTCGTCTCTAGCGACTCTGCAGGCATCGCGGCACTCGAGCGTTTCCTTCGGGACGGGAAGATGTCTCGAGAGTCTTACCAAACTCCGACAAATATTTGTAGAGCTTTTGTGCACACGTGCGCTACGCTTATTATTGTTGCCAGCGCCGCAACAAGAGATCTACCACACACCTTAAATCTTGATATTAATCCAACTCTTTCGCCCCGCGTTATCTCTGTATGACGCCTTTACGTAAAGTTTCTTTCCGTGTTTTTCGCGCTGACTTTCACAATTTTCAAGAAAGTTCGCACGTTAGAGAGACTTGAAGCAAACATATATATATATACATATATGTTTTAACATATTTTTTAGACTAATTAAAAAGCACATGTGGAGAAACACTTTAAAAATTATCTAATAGTAATTTTTTAAAATATTGTCTAAGTAAATTGAAACGTAGTGCAT
The DNA here is from genome assembly GCA_014825455.1 of Pseudomyrmex pallidus. Classification (NCBI taxonomy): domain Eukaryota; kingdom Metazoa; phylum Arthropoda; class Insecta; order Hymenoptera; family Formicidae; genus Pseudomyrmex; species Pseudomyrmex pallidus. The sequence goes on along the minus strand of QVNV01017028.1, from coordinate 49,220 downwards.
GTCAATGTGACAGTGCAAGACAAATATTCTGCAACATTTTGTAGCGAGCGGATTGCAAACAAAAAGCTTTTAGAAATCGACTCTTGTAATTAATTTACATTTGTTATGCAATTAATTTTATTTGCGGACAACTGTCGAGAACACACGTACGGATATTTCTAAAAGAAAGGAAAGGATTTGTAAAAAAATAAAACGTCATTTATGATTATTCATCGCAGCAATCGTGATGTGACGGAAAGCAAATTTGTTCTGGTAGAAACAAGCTAAAAGAAGTGCGCGCGCTCTTGAGGACATTTCAACGAATATTTTAAACAATCTCCTACGTCCGCCTTTCTGCCCTCGAGTAGATCGTCAAACAGTCGGCGAGTAATTGCGCAAGCACCGCCATCGTTTCGTCGTCCGGTAATAGATAGTAAACCGTCGTCGTTCGGAAAGTACCCTTCGGTCTCGGCTTCGTCCGCGTCCAAAGATCAAGTAATAGCCATTTGCATTTTATTCGCGTCTCCGTGCTTTGCCATCGTTCTCTCCCTTTCTCTCTCTCTCTCTCTTTTCTTTTCTTTAAGTACATCTTTATGACAGAGACGTTCGCTACACTGAAAATGTGCAATTGCACTTTTCTTTATCTTTGTTTTTATATCTCTTTTGAAGTTGCAACAGGGAAAAGTCACGTTCTTTATATTGAACAAATAATGTTATAATTACAAATAATCACGAAACGGTATTGTAATTAAACGGTATTCGAATTAAATGCCGTTAATTGAAATTGACAATTAATATTAAGAAAAACTATATAATACATATATATTTGTGCGTGACGCGCGTTACCCAATTACAACGAAATTTCGTACTTTTGTCACTGAACACTTTGTCACGTGCTGCAGTACGTGTGCGCTCACGTATACATTTGCAGGCTCGAATATCGCGGCTGCGAAGAACTCTCGTCTGACGAATCCGTAGCAAGGATTGTAAATTGGAATGAAATTGCAGTCGCTAATGCGTCGATTTAAATGTAAACGCGCGGAAATAGAGACGTTCACGCAACAGCGAATTGAATGGCCGTTTCTTCTTTTTATGACCGATTCACGCGGTTGAAGAAAATACGCTGATTTTGACGCACGCTATTTTTGAACGGTTACAAATTCTCGGAGGAAAACAAAATTTTACACGCGCAGCTGCGCAAATTAAATATATCTCCGATGGAAACGTGTGTTAGTTCGAATTTTGACAGCCAATATTTTATTTAGAAAGTTTCAACCAATCTAAGTTTAAAAGTTTTGCGCAACAAAATCGATTATAAAACTAAATTTATATCAGTAAGAAATGTTTCAGACGATTCGACAACACAGCAAGTCTGTTGTTATTCAACGGTAGCTCACTGGTCAATTTTTTTCGAACTCACAATAAACGGGTTCATAAAGACTTTGCGATAAGCGTTTGATAATGCAACTGTTTACAGACGCAACTGATAGATCACGCACACGCCGATCGAATGCAGTTTTCCGACTCGGTATTGACGTAATGAGATTTTTGAAACGCAATCTGTTATCTTCCGTCATTAATCATAATGTTTCAAGAGACACAGCCTTAACATTCAGAATGTCATTGTCACTTATGTTATCTCGTTCTAAATATATTTCGATCTACAGATTTTTCCTATGTAGAATCAACGATTGTTGTTTTTTGCAACATTAGAAAATTGTGCGATTAATAATAACATTTTGTAGACAAAGAATACGAACAGATCGAAAGAGTTAATCAGTTTTTATTTTAGACATTTAAATGTCATTTGTTATTTCCGCGAACATTCGGGTTTGACTTCCTCGACATGAAAGATATAACGTTCGAACTTCGGATGTAATTTCGTTATGTATCGTTATAAACGAGGATTACGGAACCTATAGAAACCAATCCTATAGAAATTCTGAACAGCTTCGGCGAACTGCTTTGATCGGGTTAGACCTCGCCGCGTAACATCTCGGCTTCGCGATAATAACGGGAGTACGATTTAACTTGGTTAAAGTGCAATTACTCAGCGGTTAACCCGAACTACTCCCTCATCTCTCTGTTTACTGTGTACTCAAGAAATCAGTAACTGAGTTTAGTCACCGTGCTCAGAAATCGTGTGCGACGGTTTGTACATGCATTAATTAATTGACTTCCCGGACTACCAGCGTGTATTTCAAACCGAAATTATATGAGATGACAGTAACTGCGAATGCCGGTTTGAATGTAAAGAGTTTTAAAGCGGAACAAATTACTAAACTCTTTGCGCACAAAGAGTTGATATCGTTTAGTAATTGGGCGAAAAACAATTTTCTTATATGTGAACGAATTTGATATCTGGTTACATATGATTCACATTTACAATATTATAACATTGTCTCAATTGTATGATTATAATTAATATAACCGGATATTGAACTTGTCCATATATGAGAGACTTTACTTTCCGAATAATTAAATGTCTTGACCTCTTAAGATTTTCAAGTAAATATTTCGAGCAATATCGACGTGACCTTCCCTCAAGAGGGACAAAGTAAAACCGGGTCGAATGCGTGGGGAGAGCGCGAAGACGGCCACTTCGAAATCAGCGCCGCGTCGTTAGCACTTCGACGCTCGCGGCAAGTTGAAGGGAGTTTCAGAAAGTTGGTACAATGTGCCGGGTGTACGGAATGCGCTCATCTTTATTAATACGGGGGTGGACCGGAGCAAGAGAGAGAGTGAGTGAGTTTTAAGTTGGCCTACCGGAGCAGCTCAGCCAATATTTACGTTTCATTTTGTTGAAGCTCCACGTCCGCAAGCCCGCGCTTCTCATTCGAGGTTTGATGAAAATGCACGGCAACGTTACAACGTCACGGATGGTCATTTCCCTCTTGTTTGGTCAGCATCATTTTCCGAATTTGCATATCCGCGCGCGCGTCCGGATTGAATCTTATTCCCTTTAATCATTTGCAATTCGATTTTACCGAGCACAACACAACTGTGCAATATTACTCCATCATCAATATCGAAAACGCCGCGATATCGGAAACTTAATGGCGAGCCACGGAGGGCCACGGAGGAGAAATTTTATCCTTTACCCCTGGGCTCTAATATCGCAGCCGTCCCTTATCTGAGAGAGCAATTAGTAGACATCAGGCTTAATAAAGCGCGTCTTGAAATTTCCCTCCCGCCCATTCTCGAGTGGAATTCGCGCTCAAACTCACGCAACCTCAAAGTGGATTCTGAAAATGAATTTTCGCCACTTTAAGTCGAACAAGCGAAACACTTGCTTATTATTTTCTTTGTTTTACTCGAGGATGTTGCTAGCTCGACATGTCGGCACGCGCGTTGATCGTAGTCCGAGAGACGCGTCCAAAGACGGAGTTTTCCAATTAGTGCGTTTGTATTAAATTACCCGACGGGCGTGCGGATAATGGTTCGCCTCTTAATGAGATTGTCTCGTCGAATGCTCGCCGGGTTATATCTCGTGGTGGCGGATAAGTCTCTAACAACGAGACAGTTTGACGGGTTCGCGACGAAGACGCGGTATTCGAACGATCTCGTTTTGGAATAACCAGGAGCGCGCGCAACAGCCGACGAAGTTATCGAGAAATTTAAGAACACACGATATTCCTCGATCCGTTCTGGATCTCCGCCCTGCTCGCACAAATAAATTACAACCCGATATCGACGATCCGATTGCAAAAATAAAAGGGATAAAAGTCTTGGAGTCGGCTCGATCTCTCTGGTGATCGAAAAACACGTTTTCTGCGACGTGTGTGTCGCGGGAAACTGTACGAATTCTTTCGCGGACAATAGCAAACAAAAAAACGACATGATATACGAGAGGAGAGATTGTTTCGCGGATACAAAACCGGAATAATGTATAGGTAGCTCGGACTACTACCAAGACGGTGTGTAGTCCGGGAAAGCTCGATAACCGAGAATCTCGGGCGAATTCATAATTCCGCAACGACGTAACCGGCCAGTATTTAGGAAGCGAGCGTGAGCAGAAGCGGGATAAATTTATGAGCGGCGACCGGCGCGGGCACGATTTACGATGACCGAGTTGTTTGGCGAATGCGTAATGCGTTCGCCTGGGTGATTCAATGCGCGACCCCGCCGCGTCGGCCCGTTTGTGCATTAACGTGCAAGCCGGTGGTTTCCAGCCGCCAACGACGCAAATGATTTTCGTTCTCAACGGACGCGGCGCGCGCGATCGTCAAATTGTAAATCTCCCTTCGACGTTCCAATTTGGTAGGCTTCCGCTTCATAAAACGGCCGGCGGAAAATGCGGACGACGCACAAAAACGGGGCAGTAATGTCCGAATCACTTTCGCAAATGGTCCCACTGGATTTCGAAAAAGTCCACTAAATCCGAATGGAAAATTAGTTCACGCCGATTGTGCGACGCGACGCGTAAAACTAACATTTATCGTACTTTTTAACATTTACCGTCTGGTCTAAAATTATCGAAGATAAAAAAAAAAAAAAAAACCAAAGGACAACAGATTTAAAAATAAAATGACGCAAACGGAACTTGCGGAATCTTAAAGAAGCTAATTATCTTGAATGTCAAACAAACGTTTTTTTTTATTAAACACATGCGATAATTTTAGTCTATATATCAAGATTGTTTTATCTTACTTTATCAAGTATAACATTAATACGGAACCGAGCTCGTGGAAGACAGCCAGTTCCACGTAGGAATCTCGTAAGTCACAGATGCCGCGAATAAATATTATCGCTTGATAGGACGCGGTAAATTACTGTTTCGCGTAGCAGACACGAGACAGTCTATAAGAGAAAATACTGCTATTGGTTGCTACAGAAATAGGGCTTTTACTGTTGGCTGTGAACCAGTAAAGAAGCTCCAGATATTTCACGTTACTGCCTATGAAAACCTAATCCATGACGATAAAGCGCCGTCGCAATATGTTACTGTCGCGGAGTCCGAGCCTCGATACCTATATTACAGTTGTATTTCTCGCGGCGTGACAGTGAACGAGTGATACAAATGGAAACGTTGGAAACTAATTTCTAGACCGTGCAATTGCGTGCAATTCCATAATTTTACTTGCGCTCGCCTATATTAATGACGCTCGAGAGCACTTTTGCTACATGCGTGCAACGCCCTGCTATGCGCCGATCAAGTTAATAATTTTATTTTGCCTGTGACATAATAGCTCGCGGAATAATTTACATATTAATTCCGCAGAAAGTTGACATTTCATTGCACATATGCTTCGTAATTTGAAACAATTAATAAGAGAGTAAATGGCGAGCTAATATTTTCTCACACACAGCTTAATTAAGATTAAAGAGAATTTTGCATGTAGAAGAAAAGTTTTTAATTCGCGTTGATAAGAGTTGTTGGCAATATATAGACATCGATGATATCGCCTCGCACGCTTGACAACGAATCGCTCAGGACGCGACGCGAATGTACAAACGGAGCAAGTCTCGGGTGATCATCGGCGAGAGCATTGTTGTAAGCGGCGAAGACGCCGGCGCGGGGGGAGGAAACGCGCAAGGAAAGGCATTGTGGGCCGCGATTTATTTCCGCCTTTGTCTCTAACCAGCTCCCGAGGGACTGCGCCGAGCGATACCGGGGAATGAGAGGATTGTTTGTGCCGTTGGCTCAAGGTGGTCGACTTCTCGGGTCTCTACTACGTAGGTGTACACATACGTATGTGTGTGTGCATATGTGCTCGCGCGAATACGAACCGGTGTATCGATAGAACAGCGCGTCGCCCTTCCGTCGAAGGTGGTAGTGGATATATTTGGACCACCAACGTTCCGATATCGGAATGTCTGTATGTACGAAGACTGTGTGTGCGCGCGCGCGTCACCCACAATCGGCGAAGAAATCCACGCGACGGGATCATCCCCGGGCGAAATGTCTCGCCGAGGGTGAGAAGTAATCGGTCGATTGTCTCGAACTCGCCGCGGGGTCCGTGTTTCCCTTTCGAAAGGCAATTGGATGCGCAAATGAATTTTCGGGATTATATCATCTGTTTGTCGTGAAGAACAATAAATATTGTCATCAGCGACTTTTCTTTCGAAAAACGCGAAAAATTCTCTTATATCATTTTCGAGATAAATCACGTCATGAGTGTAGAGATTCATTATTTAGCGTGTTCTCAGGCGCCAATAACATTGCTCCGTTATTATAGCGTGGCAATTACAGAACTTACGCGGCAGCCTAATATATTGCGGGGTGCGACTTAAGAATTCGAGGCGTTGCGCGCGCGCGCGCGCGAGAGCGAGAGCGCCGCATCTCCTACACACAACCCGTTCAAAACTATCTACGCGGTCCACGACGAAATTCCCCCGGCTTGAGCCTCTCTTGCCGGAACTTTCCCGAGACTGGTAAACTACCCGAAGATAAACGAGCGCCGCGTAAACTACAAGAGGAGACGCCGCTACGGGTGTGCGCACGTACGACGAGACGCGGCTGGTCCTTGAAGTAGTTTGTTAGAGTAGAGGAAGAGGGAGGGAACGATGAGAGAAAAGATGTGCGAATAGAGAGGAGAATGTTGAGAAGACAGCAAAAAGAATTGAAGCAGCTTAACAAACAAGAAACAAGAACAGAAAATATAGAGTTAAAACTAAGGCAATAAAAATACAGAAAAAAATATAAAAATCATAAAATGTTCTTGTGTTGCAGAATTTTCTGTTTAACGTTACGCGACTTGTTTAAGAAAAAAGTGTGTGCAAACCAAGTAAATAAACATGAACTACATAAAACTTTGTGACACATCACGCGATTGAAAAGTAGAGAGAAATGAAATGACGAAAATAAAAGAAACATGTAACAAAGAGATAAAGAGAGATTTGTATTATGTGACTGTAGAAAAGCTGAAAAAGTGAGGAAACATTGGCCGTATTGATATTTAGTTGCGCGAGTCCGCGTTTCTTCGTTTGCCGACACACACTCTCGCGAAGCGAGAGATCAGTGAAACCAAAAGAGCGCTCGTACACCCCTTTAGAACGTGCCGCACGACAAGGCATAGGAAATGGGTCACTATTTATGTCGCTTGCGGAGACAAGAGGTAAACATTGAGTCACGTCCGGCGTCGACGTTCAACGACTTCATCTCGTTTTTCTGCACATCACAAGCGAGACTTTGTGCGTCTATCAAACCCGTTACACGGTTGAGTGTTTTATATGCGCGCAGAAAGACGCTTTATGCACGCATTGCCTTTTGTGGCAATTTACCACAATAAAATTTTCACTGAGGCTCGAATACCACCCCGTTCCCTCGTGAATAAAACTTGTACAAGCGAATTGCCGGCTGCGCGCACGCCGACTGTGTGTTCAGAAAAAAGTTCCAATCAATTCGCGCTTGAAACTCGCGTTTTTTTTTTTAGTGAAAAAACACGTAAGACTTGTTTGTCGCGTCAAGTAAGACTCTGACGACACGGCGACGACATTTTATATATATGTATAAAAAAAAAAATACGCTACACCCGGCAGGCGCGTTTAAAAAAATCTGTTCGGCCGGAACACAGCAGGTGTATATTTTGCGGACGCGCCGGTCGCTCGAGGGTAAATTACGTGTAAAGGGAATCGCGGTGGAAGTGAAACCTAATCGGCCGGCAGCAAGATTCCGCTCTGCCGGAATTGGATCCACGAAACTCGACGGAGTCAATTTACCCGGCTGGTTTCGCGTGGAACCGAACGGTCCCTTTCGCAACGTAGCCCATCCCCGAGATCTCCCGCCCATATTCGTACGCCGCCGCTAAATCGTAAGGATAAAGGATTCCCCGCCGCTAATTACGTTTCTCGCGTTACCTCGGAAAAGGGGAATATAACCTCGCGCATATTAGCGGTCATTTATCACATTAGCGTGTATTAAGATTCGCGTCCAGACATGTAAATCTAATCGTGAAAATGAGAGACAGATGAAGCGCTTTCCTATTGTTTTATGCTATAATAAATACAAATAACATATTTTTTGAAAAGTTCAACGAAATTATTCTATGATTAATTATTGTATTATCTGCACGGAATGCAAGAGATTTGACTTTTGGCCAAGTCTGTGGCTTTTATCCTTTTCGCAGTGGATTTTTTTAATTTTATAAGGGAGTAATAATTACATTGTTTTGTGTCTCCTATGTAACATGATGTGTAAGTACGTACCTTGTATGCCTATGCGTGAGTCGATCTGCTCCTTTGACCGTGCAACTGTGGACTGCCAAGTATCTCGACTTTTCTTATTCGCAACAGTGGTCTTTTCAATAAACGGAGAGATGTTCGGTGGGTGATTTTCTCTTGTGGCAAAGCGAACATAGTTGATCGTGCATAATATCTATTGATACGTAACACAAGACCGGTTTATGAAAATACCGACTGACATTCCACGGTTACATCTAGTCAAAGATCCGCTCCGCCTGTATGACGTGATGCGATAGAGGCTGTGCTAACGTATTGAGAGACTTCGCGAGAGCCTAATTACGTTGCAAATACCCGCTTCGAAAGGGAAACGCAATATGACAGCGAGACGGGCGAATTCCTCTGGCGAATACTTTGAAGCTAATTACTAATAAATATTTGCAATCTGCTTGTGCAGGTTGCGGGTATACAGTTTTCATTAATTACTTGTTAGGGAAAACATAGTCGCGGAAGGTAAACTTTACGGCGTCTCGAGACGCTCTGCGCGTCGCGTGTCTAACGCTAGGCTTAGCGCGGCGTGAGAAATACTCGGAATGCCGTCCATATTGTATGCACGCGCACACGATCTTCCTTTGATGAATGTAATCCTGTAAATACACACCGCTATTTAAGGCAAGCCTGGCTATTAGTTTCGCAAATTACTAGTTAACCGACGAATCAGCGATTTCGTCAAGGATAACGTAAAAATACGACACGCGCAAATCTCTCTAATGCACACGCATAGTCAAATTTCTACATTCAAAATACATTTGTGTTATTTCTCTTCCCGAAGAATTCAGAGAAATAGAATCGAAACATCTGATTTCGTACACGGGAAACACTTTCATCACAATGTCGCGCGTTCTGATTGAATGAATTACTTTTCATTTAGAACCAAGCGCTTTTGCATTTTAAAGCTCCATTCGTAGTTTATTAAGTGTAAGCACCTCGGCATTCTAATGACGTTCGTCACGAGGACGCGATATAATACGCCGATGAGCAGCCGCGTGCCTGTCACCATTAGTGACAAGCACGAGGCATTATAATGCTGCGTCGCCTTAACGAGACCTGTCTTTTCAAAAGTCCCTTCCCATCCTTCCTTCCTTCCTTCCATCCATCCATTCGGGAATCCCTTCTGCTGTCCGTCAACCCTCGAGAAGGATCTTCGGATTTAATGAAGCGTCGTTTAAATCGCGATACGCCATATCGGATGAAAGCGCCGCACAAATTTTCATTTGAAAAGAATCGGCGCTTTGATATTCCCGACGCGTGCGTCGCGCAAGAAGGGGCCCGGAGATTTCGCGTATATCGCGACGTGCTTGTATTATTTCACGGAATAATTGCGCGATGCGTAATTTATATCCGGACAATCGGAAATTCAAGAGAAAATATTGCGCACCCTCGCGGGAATTATTGATACGAATTTCTCGCATTTAGCACGAATATGTGTTGCAAATTTAATCACTGTCAAGAGCACACGTGTGAGTACAAAAATATGCAATATTTGATAAATTTCAGAAATTCTCTGCGTACACACACACACGTGCTATTGTTAATAAGATTTGTAGGCGAAATATAGATTGATAACGCAGTTTAAACATACTTTTATGTGTGATTGTATGAAGTAAAAAAAAAAAAAAAATCGAATTCGCGTCGTGCGGTGATGTTAATAAAAAGTGTACGGCAGTATTGCGGCGTTGCTTTCGTAAAGTGGCTTCTGGCGTAGCCTCTTGGGAATGCCAACTATCTCGAGGAGGCAGGTTTCCTCAGTGAGGGATCCCATTCGCAAAGAGACCTCTCTCTCTCTCGACAGCCTCAATATATATTAAATTTGCATTTTCCGCGTAATTGAGATTGCAGGTAATATATCTTCACGCACATTGTCGATTAAATTCCATTTTGCCATCGCTCATCCGTCTCTTCGGCATGCGTGGAAACGGAACGAGACAATACGGTTTGCTCAGCCACATGAGAGACTTGCTTGCCAACTACGCATCTTGAGTAACTACCGTGCAGTCTGTTGTATGTCTATTAAAGAGAAGGTACCGAGCAGAGAGCGAGGCAGTTGTAAACATTTGGATAGTTCGAAAACGCAGCGCGCGCGGTCGCGCTACGTTCACTTCCATCAGGCAATTGTTTCTTGATAAACAAATTCGCCGAGAACTCAATTCTCGAGATTTGACATTCGTTGCACAGAAACGTTGCCGATTAAAATACAGAGGAACTATAATGTCACGTTAGCGTCACATTACGCTTTTAATTAATAAGTTAAAAGTTGTTGAAGTCAATTATACATATTACGATGTTCAGCGATATTTGTTTCAACGCGCTGCGCATAATAAAGGCGGAGTGCTTTGCATCGGTCGCGCGCAAGTTCATTGCGCGTGGGACTTGGCGTGGGACACGCTATCGTGCCTCTTGATTTTCATTAATATTATAATGTTAATTAATTAAGTGATTTGTGTGATAATTCATTAGCTCCTGTCTTGATTTAAATCTCGAATGTGTTTATCTTCGGTAAATCCGTAAACTCGTGAAATCATCATCGCGATTTAACAGGACACGATCTCTCCATTCGTTCCTGTGCGAACTTGCCTCGCAACACGGAACGTGAGTCGCTTGTAATATCGAGCGAGACAAAATCTGTCGATCTAATTTTCGTCTTCGTTTTCCACGTCTTCGCGGCTGAAGTGACACCTTTCTCTCTCCTCTCTTCTGACTTCTCGAAAGAAATCTTACTACCGCTACGCGAGTCAGCGACAGATTTACCGTCGATAAAACCGCGGCTAAAACGACCAAAGTGGATGAAAGTCTTTCGCGGGGGAAACGCGAGTCTCTGTCGATTTCCGGAAACATTCCGTGACTCCCACGTGGCTCTGCGTTTCCCTTTTTTTGCCGTTCCCCCGCGCGCTTCTTCGCGTAAAAACGTTACGTCGTCGTCGTCGTCGTCGTCGTTGTCGTCGTTGTCGTCGGGGGACGAGATTGAGGGGGACGAATTGTCTCGGCGCCTCGGGACATTCGTTCTCGAAGAGCATAATTGTGTTTCCCGACCGTATTGATTGTATCTTTGAGCTGACTTGTTGCGAATGGGGCGAAGTGTCTCGATAAAATTGTATTCAATATAATTCCTTTCTCGCAGTTAATGAAATAACCAATAAATTGTTAGATTTAACTTGAATACGCAAAATACATACAAACGTGTGTGCGTGTAAACGGTGTTATAAGTAAAGAATTATATTCGGTGAACAAAATAATATTTTGTATCAATGTACAAATATCTTTGTTTCGAATTAAAATTGCATAGAATTAGGTGCCACGTTTAATTAGGAATTTTACCGAAGAGATTAGGAGGATAACGAATTTAATTACAGCTCTCTCTCTCGTGCGCTCTCTCTTTAGAAATTCATATCCTTAGAGGTGTTACTTTACGTTCAAACATACTGCCGACATCTCGCGCAATCTTTTAACCCCTTTTCTTTTTTAATCCAAAGTCCGTTTTTTTTCAAGCTCTTGAGAAAAGTTGGTCGCACAATTCTTTATCTGTTCGCCTATTCGCGTAATGTCAGAAGGAAGGCAAAAAGAAAGCGCACGCTCACATTTCTCTGTGTAAAAAAAAAAGTATAGTTTGTGTGCAACTAAACAAAAGATAAATACCAGGCGATCTAATTACGTCTGATGATTTTGGTTCCTGCGCTTTCCTCCGTCTAAACGCTTTGACGTTTTACGCAATTAGCGAAGCCACAGGAACTAGCGCGCTTTAAAGAGCGTTTTATTTTTTTTTTCTTTTTTTCGGGACGCGACCGAGAAAGGACACACGCGATACGCACAGGAACGAAGGGAACCCGACCGACTCGTCCGGAAAATAACGTATCCTCCCCATTTGGTTGAATAATTGGGTCTCGCACTTTCTCGGCGTAGGCGTTTCTATCCTTTCCGCCTTCCTTTCCGCCCTCTCTCTCTCTTCCCTTTCACCTCGCTCGAAGGAGAAACTCTCACTTTAATGCACTTATTGTTAATGCGATTCCGTCGGGTTTTCCGCCTGATGGTTACCTGCCTTTCGTTGACAACGCAACATCATTTTACCTCAGCGACGCAACGTCTACGTGCTTTTTCCGCTCATTCCGGTTCTCCACCTATATTCCAAGCCTTGTTACGCATGTCGGCGAGAAAAAAAGAAAAAAATGAGTTTATCACGTCGAGAGCACTCGCGAAAAAAATTTCCAAACAGAAAAGATGCGAATTGCGCGCCTGAAAAAATGTTTTGTCTTCGCGCGAACAATAATCTCTGTGATCCTCGAAAAACCTTAACAATTGACAATAAAAATACAATAGCAGTAAAATGAAGAAATGTAGAGAATAATAATGTGATATAGAAAAATTCGCCGTGCCAGACATTCTATCTCTTAACGAACGTGTTTCGGCATTAACTTTTGTCGTCGCGGCCGTTCGATTTTGTGCGGGCTTGAAAGCGGCCGTCCGAGTCCGTGTAATACGGACTAAAAAAAAAAAAAAAAAAAAAAAAAAAAAAAGCGCCGCACGCGATAGGTGTGCGTAAAATATGTAGCGGCCGCGTCGTCGGTGGGACGGAAAACGAATAAAACGGCGAAGCCTACGAGAGGAAGAGAAAGGGGAGATCCGGTGTAAAATCGCCGGCCGACTCGCGCTTAATGACAGATAATGCGGGTATTATACGAAACGAACGATGTTCGCCATCGATCCCGATCTGCCTCGCGCGTGATTGCGTTAATCGGCTTAACGATCGCGCTGCACGCCGGCCAAACAAATTGCCCGTGAGCGACGTTTCGTCGCACACACCCCTTCGTGCCACCCTCCCTCCTTCCCTCGACACGACGTCAACCGCGATACCGACACGGCGGAAGAGGATTTTCCGAGTGAGAGTCGCGCAGGGGAACTTGCATTGCGGCGGTTCGCCTGTAATGCATCTCAATTGTGCGCTTTTCCATCTGCGGATTTGCACCGCGCGTTTTTCACAGCCTCTCGCTGCGTTTGTCACTTATTGCGGTTGATTGTTTTTTGTTTTTTTTTCTGTTTTTCTTTTTTGGTATTCAATTAATTGAGCTTTTGAGAGGGAGTTAATTGGATTCTTCTTTTTTTTTTCGATTAATCCCGTAATTGGACGCTTTCCGTTGATTAAACGAATTCGAGCGTGTCGCGCGGCGGCGTCTCGGCGCAGTAAGTTATATTAGCGTGTACGTGTATAAGGGAATAACGTTTACGAAATTGGAACAGTGTTAAACTCTCTCGAAACTTGGCGCGCTGTTAGTTGTAAAACTCATTAGCGCCGCGGACACCAACTAATTTCGATAGAATTTCTTGGTGAGAGCGATTTGCTTGCGCGCGAGACGTACGGCTCCTGTCAAACGCCAAATGGCCGACGAAGTGTCACGCGTCAACCGATACGTATTAAAGCAATAATTACAATTGCGATTGTTCTTAACAAAACGTGTTTTTTTTTTTTTAAGAAAACATCGCGTTGTGTATTAACACAAGTTAAAGAGCAATGAAGTTTCCGCGCTAGAGACATTTAACTGATCTGATATTTACGACTTAACCAACAAAAAATAAGTTTAATGACAATTTCAACGAACTCGTTTTACAGTCGTGGAGTAACTTAGAAAGTGGTCATGAGTTCTCTCTCGATTGTGTGCCGAGCTTATTGTTACGTAGTTCTCGAGCAGATGCTGCTAGAACACGTTGACAAATTGGTCCAGTAGCAAGGATAGCAGCTTGACCCGCCGTTCGTGTAATGAATGCAAAATCGAACGCAGGAGACTGGTGGCGGTATTTTTGGTGTTGACGGGCGGCAATATGAGTCTCGATCTGATCGTTTTGGGCAGGGTCCAGCAATGCATATAGTAGGCGGCGGCGGTGAGCGTTTCGGTCGCGGTCTGCACGTCTGCAAAAATAGATTCTGTTATCGTAAAAAAAAAGGAACGCACGTGTATGTGACGTATTCTCTCTTTTATTTAAATAAATGTGGTATACAAGGTTTCACTGCTGTTGTGCGCTGCTATTAAAATTGCAGTAAACAGAGAGTATAAAAAGAATTACTCGCGTATCGATTTTACGGTTATTTTTATTTTTATTCTTGCCTTTTATTCAATATTTATCTGTTTAAATGCTTGCTTGATATTACCAATGGCGAGCATAAAAGTGGGAAACAACGCCGTTTAGGAAGACACGGTTCCGGGGGCGGACAGCCATCGCTCGGACAATAAAATGGTATCGGTCTGGGGTGATAACATGGCGGGGGTAAAGAACTTGAGATATTCTTCGATGTTGTTTTGTAGACATTGTGACATGACATTTTTCTTCTTTCCAGAAAATAGAGTAACACGGAGAAAAATTTCCAGCTTTTATTGTTTTTAAATACTTTAATAAATTTAGAAAATATATATGTTACACATTTTGTCAAAATTTTTTAATAATCTCGCCAAAACACGATTGATTCGATTAACAATCTTTTGTTTCAGAAAGGCGATGTTATTCATGTTGTAGGCTTTTACGTATATAATAAATTATTTTTCGCGCAGTCTTGAAAATAACTAAATAGATTTTTTAATATATAATACTTTGTATTACAGTAAGTTTTAACACTTTATTATATTTCGCATTGGTATATCGTTCTTTATTAGATTTTTACTGGTAACCAATTATCTCATTTTCGATATACATCGCTAATTGATGCTACAATTATTATGACATTTAAAAACTGGTGTTCCGGTGCAATCAAACCATTTCAGACAACAACAAGTTATTTCTTTTGACTTTGATTCTTTGAAAAGACGACAATGTGGTACGACAGGAAAATAGCAGGGCGAATAAGTGGCTCTGTAAAAAAAGTGAATAAATCGATGATTTCATAGATCCTTTAGTCTTTCAAATTTAAAGTATAATAATATATTTCCAAATTTTTAAATGAAAGCATAACATACCTGTTATCACCATATGTAAGTTGAAATTGAACGGCAGATCGACCGGGAGACGATGACATGTTAAATGCATGTTTCAGGCATGGACGTTCAACGCAAGATGATCTTGGAGAACAACGTGAAGGAACGCTGGGTGGGTATTTTGCAAAAGCTTCTTCAAGACTCAACATATTTATGATTTCTGTTGCATTTCAAGTATTTTGTAAAATGCACAATGTTAATTTTGATAATTAAACAAATGTCAGTGTAAAATTGTGTCACGGCTCGTGTATGTATCTTCGTATCATCGTGAATTTGGCGAGATTGTACACAACATATTGCAATTAATATCGATAATTTATTTGCCCGTGTGTGCAATATGAAATAGAACAGTTAAAGTTAAGCAAACAGAGAGACTGTTGCATTAATTATTCGTTAATATATGACATTATTATTTATCGAAAATCGTGTGTAAAACATGAATTGTATGTGTTGCGTTTGTACAGACTGTTTGTCTGACTGTGTATCTGAGAAATATTAAAATTATAATTATTAACAAATATTTAATTTTGATAGAAATTTATTACTGGCATGTTCAAAATTGTGAAAAATAGCGCATTTTGAAGAGTCGAGAAGAGATTCGAGGGATGAGTGCGGAATGGTTGCCGAAATAAATGAAAGAGACGTGGTTTTTTTTTTTTTGATAATCACAACAGATATTATATATAATAAATCGTATTTTTACAGTGGCAGATACAATGTAAAATGAACAAGGATACCTTTACGAAATATACACGCATTAATTCGTACGTTGATCCAGGAATCGACCGGCGATACTATGTACAACACAACCACGGAAGCGTGCGCGATGTACTGTCCAAAGTGGCAGGCAACGCGGTTGCACTTTTTTTTTTTTTTTTGAATTTGGCACGCGGTGCACCTATTCACACTCGTATGCTCTTTGTTCCGGTGTCTCTTTCTAATGTGGTGTGTGTGTGTGTGTGTGTGTGCGTGCCACAATTATCTGTCTCTGCTCTCTAGAGATGCGCTCGCCAATTTCAGTCGGACGAGACACCGGAACGCGTCTTGGCTGATCTCCGCGTCTTTCTCTGATGAAAAAACAACATCCATCCTCCTGCTTGCACCGTTTATAAATTACAAAACACCGAATAAATTACCAATAGAGAAGCAGAAGCGGAGAACGGTTCAAGACGCTGTCCCTGTCGCACTCTCTCGGTCCTTAGTCGATTAGACTGTGTAAATGAGCACGTACATCGATCGAGACAGGTAAAGGATAAAAAAAACAAACAAACGAATAAGTACATGAACGTGATATAATATTATATAACGAATCGTTACACCGCATTATGTACACGTGTTCCATCCCGTACCTGAGAAACGTACGAGGGAATGAACGGAAGAGAGAAGAAGATGTCAGTCTGAGAGGGAAGTAAAAAACAATAAAGTAAAATAAAAACAAAAGAAAAAACGATCAAAGAAGAAGACATCGACGACACGCGTCGATTAGCGACGATCTCGCTAACAACGACCTACGTGTGTTTTATTAATATTTAAGTACACTGATAATTTAACTGATGTTTTACATAAGTACCACAGTAAATATCCAACATATCGCTCCCTGTGCTGCTGTTTACAGTGTGTGTTCCTTCGCACTCCTTCGCTCAACTTTGTTTTTCTTCGTTACTTTTTTGATTTTCGGGACGGACGGAAAGCGGCTCGAAAAACCAAGTTCATTTTGTTTTTTGCCGAACAACTCGTAACGATGACGGTGTTTCTTTTGCAAAACTCTTGCCGTCGTAATTATCGTTCTGTTAAAAACGGTTATGCGATTGCGTCCAATGCCAATCGAAGCGATTTCTAAACAAAGTTTGGCCGTGTGGGAAGAAGTTGCTTCGCATTCAACGTGAATTAAATAATTTTTACTGCGATTTTCAACAACAAATGTAAGAAAGAATCGCACAACCAAAAAAAAAACGATTAATTGTGATTAATTTTTCGGCATGTGCATCACAGGAATGTTTACGTGTACAACATATTTACGTACGTATTTGTGTTGTTCTGTTAGAATGACTGCACGAAGTCTCTCTTAAACTATTCTATTTCTAACAATAATGCAAGATGTCCGGTCGGGGCCGTAACCAAACTTTTTGTAAATAAATTATAAGTTATACATTTCATATAATACAACATTATTATACAACTTGAGATAATATTGCAATCGAGCTTCTCCCCGTGAATTTTTTTTTCTCATTCGGGACCGACTTCGTCTATTCTTGTGCGACGCTTTCTTCAGTCCTCACGCATATATTTGACTGTTATTGTACAAATAAAAGTCGGTCGCGACGAGAGAAAAAGACACACGGAAGCTCGACTGTACGCTTCGATTAAAACTTTAATCAGGAAGAGTTTCTCTCGTCTCATTGCGCTCCTACAGCATGAAATATTGCTAAAATATCGTAGGAGAATATATGTATATATATATTACAGTTATATATATTATTAATATTGCCACATATTAAAAATATGTAGGAATATTGTAAAATTATTATAAATGTAATATTTTATAGGTATTGCACAATATTGTGTCAATGGCACGCTGCGATCGCACACATGTATGTACGTGTCAGAAATATCGCGCGGATGTATTCTTTGACAATATTCCGTATTTAAACTATAAATTATAACAAGTATGACAATAAATTTGTGTGATTATAGCATCAGTGTTGCAGAAATATTGTATCTATAATATATTTCGAAATACATCAGCATATAATCATTGCGGAGGAACATATGTCTGGAAGCGGACGTACTTAATATCCACATTGTGACATCTTTCAGGAATATTTCATTCCATTCTTGTGCAAAATAATATTCTTTCGACGTTTCAGCAATATTTCGCGCCGTAGGAGCGGAGTCGCCGGCTCAATGTTCTCCGCGATTTCTCTCTGCAATTTCATATACCCTAATTCTATGTACAATGCATACACACACGCCTCAGTGATTTCTCCTTTAATATATATATCTCCCTTGTCGACGTTTTATCCTCAATCCGTTTTGAAAAACCGAAAGTGCAGCCGTTTTTAGCTTGAAAGACATAAAGCTGCGAGGCGCAATACTGACATTATCTCACGGGATACTATCAATTACTACGTGGAACCTATAGGAAACCCTCCTCGCTACGACGACGTACACCGTCGACCGCGATCGGATCGTATAGATACGAGCTCGCACACCGAGGACCGGCTCAGCCAACGATTTTCAAAAATTTATTATTGCAGAGCGGAAGCACCGTCGCGCGCTAAAGTCGTTCTAGTGCGAGAAATATCTCTCTGTCTTTCTTTCTATGACTCTACGTCATCATATCATCATCGTCATATTCCGCGGTCCTCGGTCTGTTTACGATAAATGCAACACGCGCGACCATGTGTTATAATAGACAACGATAGTATAAGACGTACTTGTCTTTTCGCTAAAACCTTCAACAACTAATGTTTACTTAATTAATCTATGAGTGGTTTTTATTTTCTTTCTGCCTGTTATACGGCACGATAGAGTTTTTTTGGAACCCGAGCTCACGATCGTTCGTCATTTCTTCGCTTTCGTCGCGACGACTTTGAGCAAGTTCCTCACGATCGTACGTCGCAATCCGCGTTTCGACTCTGTTCTGCTTAAGTACTGGCCACTTCGCGCGTTCGATATCACAGTCACGCTGTTGTTGACATTCCCCTCTGGTCGCATGCTTTCACGTCTCTGACGAGACGTGTCTCTTGCGCACTCGTGCCTACCTGAGCCGGGTGAGCCCGCCGGAAATGCAAGTTTTCCTCCCTCTTCGGGAGGGAAGGTACGATTTTTTTTTTTTTTTTTGAAAAAAAAAAGAAAAAAACAGTAAGGTGCAGTTGTAATCTTGGGTGCGTACAATTTCGTTTTTTTTTTTTGTTTTTTGTTTTTTTTTTTCCATGCAGAAAACGACGATAACCGCTCGGGGTTCGAGCCTAACTCTACGCAAGATAATTATCCAATTGCGACATTGCGTGACAGACATTTAGGTATAATTATCGGCGCCGCGCCGAGGAGTTTTTGTCGCATGCTTCGCGACACCTATTGCTTACTTTCGATCGACATCTATTATTACTGGTGCGTGAAACTTTGTGTCCCTCTTTTGCTTTGTGTGTGTCACGTCATCCGGACGTCTGCTTTATGCGTTTATGCGTGTTGCTTATTTTTTTTTTCTTTAATATTTATTCTTACTGAGGTCGTTAAGGCTGTGTGCGCGTATACTTATCTACCTAATAATAAAGTATTCTGCTGATATTTTTGTGCTGGTTCAGTTCGCTGCTACCGTCGTTGCTACTTCCGCCGTCAAGAAAAACCGTCATTGCCGCTTCGCCCCCGGGGCTACCTTCTCTCTCCTCTCCTCTTCTCGGAGACGCGTGTTCGCGATCGTTTTTAAGAGACTGCGATCAATACGGAGACACGCGGCTCACGTGTAATACTTTCGATCGTGCGCGGGGTCGAAGCGCGAGCGGGCGTGCTATGTGCTCGAACGGAAATACTTGGCGACGCTGTTAATGAACTCCTGACGCTACAACTGCACCTGGAACGCTTGCGTCGCGTTCGGCATAATGAAGGGATTCGTCGTGCTCGCCTGTCGCAGATTCCGGGCGGCGATCTCCGCCCATTCGACGTCGAACGGATCAGACGGTCCACTCCTGGAAGCTTGGCCGCTCATCGCGGCCGAGCCGAGCGAGAGTGCCCTCGCGTGAAGAGGGGGTGCGCGCCGCGGACTGGTCTGCTGCGGCACCGGCGACGGCACGGAGCTGGTTATGCTACCCAACCATTGTTCCGGTTTCGGTAAACCGGCTGCCGTGGAAAGCGGCTGTACCTGTTGAATGGAGAAACTCGTGAGAAGAGACGACGTCGCGGTCGGATGTAATCTGCGTTTATCTTGCGAAACACAATGAGAAAAACAGGAAAAAAAACTTTTCTTTTCTGCAGCGTGGGATGCGAAAAGAGTTTGCGTATTTTTTTTTTTTTAACATACATAAAGTTTTAAACAATTTAAATTGAGAAATACAGCTTTCAATTCTACGTGAATATACAACGTTCGACTCTCTTACCAAAGACGTTGGGATACCGGTTGTCGATGAAACTGGAACGACGTCGGTCGAGGTGGACAATGCCGATGAAACGGACGCCACGCTCGTAGTGGGGGAACTCGTTTTCGGAGTCATCGCCGAGTTTATCGGAATAGGCGATCTGTTCACGGCCGACGTGGATGTGTTTCCTAAAGACGAGGACGTAGAAGCCGTGCTGAAAGCGGGACTCGCCGCCGACGGCGGTGGCGTGCCGAAGGCACCGACACTCGAGGACACGGGTGCCGGCGTGCTCATAACGACCGGAGTCGCCGTGTTCGTCCTTGGAAGAACGGGACTCAAGTTGCTTGTCTTTAGAATGGGCGTGAGCCTGTGATTCGACGCGAGAACGGGAGATGCCGATTCCTGCCAGCTGGGCCCGACGTGGTTCAGATTACTGAGCTCGTCGTTCTTGTTGTCGTTGTTGTTGTTATTGTTGTTGATTCCGGGATTGCTTTGCAGTTTCATCTCGTCCAACGAGCTGCTACTCGTTACTAAAGAGAAACGCAAATCGCTTTGTTAGAATTACGAGTTTCAACGTGCTGCAAATAATTAATGGAAGACCGGTGTCGTGTTTTGCTCCTGTACCTGGAGGAGAGCTAGTAGTGGTCGAGCTGGTGAAAAGCTGCCTGCCGACGTTGCTCGAGGTAGGCTGAGATAATTGTGGCATTGGTCCGAAGTCGTCGCTGCTCGAGAGCAGAGAAAGCCCTCGAGAAAGCTGCTGACACATCGCGGAGACGCTGTCCTGACCGCCCGGGGATATTTCTGGTATCGGGCTCACTACGAAATAGCAGAGGAGAACCGCGTTTAATTCGGTATATTCAGCGCGCCGAACGTCACAACGGGGTGCAGGAACGCATGCTGCATAATGCATGCCACAGGAATTATAATTGGAATGAAGAGTACGAGACGGAGTTATGTAGAGAGTGTGTGGCGTTAAATATCTTTTAACAAGCAGGAGCAAAAACACATCGGGGTAAGTATAACAGTGTACAAGGGGATAATATCGCGAGGGGGGAGGAGAAAGAGAGAGAGTTCTATCTACGTGCGCGGTGTCGTGAAACCAGTTTTTTCATGTCTGTTAAACGTAACCGTACGAAGTATTGTATTGTACGGAGAAAATCAACATGTTGAGAGAGGGGTACATCAAAGAACAAGCAAGAATAACAGAATAGAAATAATGACCTTCGTCATATCCCTCGAACTCTGTTATAAAAACGGAGAAACATATCGTTATTCAGTAATCAGATTGATTACATTTAATAATTTTAATCATTTTTCTTTCACTCGTTGATTGTTTATCAAACTCTTAGGAATAAAAATAAAAGTAAGACGTGAACACACTCACCTGGAGGTTTCAAAGGTACAATATGCGAGAGGGCTGAAGGCATTCGCGACAAATCCGTTGGCTCGAGACTGTGACTACGTGTGCGTTCGAGGTTGCTAGGAAGATCATTAACTCGCAGACTGAGCTGCCTCTTGAATGGGGATGCTTGATTGAGCTGCGTGAAACCTCGGAAGGAACCCTGTCGCTCTAACATAGACGGAGTGGCGTGCGGCCTTTCGATCGCGAAGGGATTGAATACTTGCTTAACCGGAGGAACATCTGAAACGTAAAATATTTAAAGTCGAACGAAATTTTTACTATACTCTTTCATATTTATGCAAAATTGTGTAAAACATTGAAAATCTTTTTCAAAAACGATAATACCCGATGACTCACCTACTGCACGATCGCGCGACTCCTGCAATCGCTCGGTAAGGCTCGGTTGCCTAAAGCTGCCGCTTCTCGTGAAGGTGGAAGTCTTCGAGTCGAAAGTCATTGTAACTCCACATTCCTTGTCCCGTCGTTGTTTTCTCTCCAGACACGCGGCAAAAGCGCAGCCCACTGCATGACTCAATCGTTCCCCCTTGAGATGATGCAAAAATTTCATCCGTTAAGGAAGTATCGTCTCTCGACAACCATGTAAAAGAATCTCTCAGAGAAAATATTGAAACGTCTTATTTATTTTTGATTTTTTTTTTATACAAACGTGTTCATTTTTTCCGTAAAATAATCTCTGCCATATCGTTTGACGCTGCGTATCTTCAATTCGAATAACGTACCAACGAATTCACCCCTTATCGACGGAGCGAAACATCCCTTGCGTACCTCACAGATAACCCGATACATCCCTTCGAATAAGGGATGAAAAGGTATCTAACTTACCGATTCCTTCAACGCTAAAAATCCATGACACATCCATCGTCTCGTCGTGCCGTCTCTGCAGATGTAACTGAATCCTTTCTCGTGATTTCTGTCGGGCGCGCAGAACGAAACTTTCTCAATCGTCTGATCGACGATCAATCCCTTCGTCTCATCCTCCACGACTCGCAGACCGTCGCCAGATACGTGAAGCACCGCGCGCACGGGCCTTCGTCTCGAGTTCTGGAAATTCAGTACAAAATATCTCACTCGAAAGTGCTCGAATCGCCCTCTGACCTTCGGAACGGCTCAGGCGCCGATTTATTTTCAGACTACTTGATGTCAATGTCGACTCTTTATAAGCGCAAGCCGCGCTAAAAATAACCGAGGCGAAAGACTTGGAGAGGAACATGACGTGGCGAACTTTCGCGAAGCTTACGAAACTTTCTTCAATATTTTTAACGCGAAGAAAGCGGCGGAAGCCTATCAAAAAGTTGTTTTCGTCAGTTGTGCTGGCTTTTAAACTAATTTACAGATCGTATCAATTTTTCAATAAATATTTTCTTTCAAGTATACTCACTCGAAGAACTTTCAGAGCTTCCTCGCAGACCTGCATACCTCTCGACTCGAACACCTCCACACATCCCAGGTACTGTGTACAGGAATATTGAGTAAATTAACAAATACATAAATATATAAATTTACACAAATCGTAAGAAAGTAATAAATTTCTTTCTCATCTCCGTTAAATATTCGGATGCGGAGTTTTACCTTAACGTGAAAAGCGCATGTAGCCGAACGCACAGCACTCTCATCAGCCTGCCACTGATGAGGCTTGCTAGACTCGGGCACGTGAGGGTCTTTCCGCCGGCGGAAGCTGTCCCGGAAGCTCCGTCGAAGCCTGTCCATCCTTTTCCCCGGCGACCTCTCGCGCTTCTGTAACAACGAAGAGAAAAAAAATGCTTGATTTATCTTTTGCGATTCGCGTAATAGTTCAAGCGGCATTAACCAAGGGGCTCTCCCCCGAGAGTGGCGAAGGATCAACCGCCCATGACGGATGGACGTAGGGTCGGCCCTATGTCTAGTCATAAAATGTGAAATGGAAATTGCAAGATTCACGTAAGACATTCTTCAGTGATGAAATTACAGAGAGACGAGAGGAAGAGATTATAATCTAAATTTTATATGAGAGCAAAGGTAAATCGTGTAATTTGTATAATTTTATGTTATTTTAACATAATGCGTTCAAACAAAATACTTCAATTTTCTTCTTCCGATAAATATGAGAATTTTTCCGCGATTAAATGTCAAGTTAGCTCTCGAAAGAGTCGGAATGTTAATGATAATGTCGATTGTAATAATCTTTTAATGCCGCAAAGTCGCAGAAAATGACTGCGAGTCAAATTAGTAAGAAAATCTCAAAATAAGATCGCGACAGCGAAAGAAAACATCTCCATCGCTCGTAATTGTCTCCTGATAAGGGTTCAACGACCAGGTAATCAGTCAAGGCAATTCTGCGAATTCTCAGAGGACGCGTCCGGGGGGGATCCTCCCGGCGGGATTAGTTGTCGAACCGAGCTTGAGAAAATGTCCGCGGCGGAGCGGCCAGTGTCTGGCGACCGTTGTGCAAAGTCGCGGGCTCGACAAAGCCCTGTGATCGAATCTTGAGACCCGTTCCCAAAGAATCTTTTATATCGGAACCCTCCTCCGGTCTCTCCCCTAATGTCGACCGCGGATCTACCCTTCGAATCGTCGGCACCCCTAAAGAGCTGGTCGACAGATCGAAAGCGTAGAGACGTTATAAGGAGAACCTTCCGTTCTCCGAGTTTTTCCCCCTTTTTCGCCTGTCGTTTTCCTCTGGCTTTTCCTTTCGCTATCTCCGAAATTAATTAGTCGGCGTCGTGTCACCTGACTAAACGCACATTATCACGTCGTAATTTTTCCGAGCCATTTAAAAATAAGACGAAAAAAATTCATTTTATAGACAAATGAAATTTTACGGAAAAAGATTGTTGAGAAAAACAAGTTATTTGACGTAACTTTTATCTCTCACATTGCGCATCGCATCGAAGTACACCTCGTGTACATGTGCAAACTCTTTGTTCAACCTGAGAGCTCGCGAATTGACGTTGAGTAATTATTCCGTTGAAATCTGACGAAATACCGGTGAATGTATGACGTTTCCTCCCCTGGTAATTTCGAATAATTATACAGCGTCGATTAATCCTCTTGGGCAGCCACGCTCGCTCAAAGTAATCATAAATAACGAATTTCGAACAAACAGAAATTACCACTTTGAAATGGGATTCTGTGTCACATGTGTTACGCAATATCGATTTTCAAATGTGGCGCACTGTGATATTCTAATTTCCGATACGTATACACACGATATTCTGACGTCAAATGTTTAATCAAATATTTAAAAAACGTACTGACATCGTTTTGAATCCTAATATTAAAACATATTTTTAATATATCAAATAGTTCACGTCAAATTCACGCGGTAACAAAATTCGAGAGAGAAAGAGTCTCTTTTGAAACGTTGAAATTTTCATTTCGGCGCGCTCGAAGTGTATAATAGATTAAAAAATACCTCTCTCGTCAAAATATAAGCGGTTTTTAACCGTGCTCCGTTATCACTCGCACGTGTTCGCGCGGCGCATCTGGGTCGTATCAAAATTCCAGAGTAAGTGACATCGCGCATCATGTGACGTGCGTATGTATGCGTGGGTGTGTGTGTGCGTGTGTGTGCGCGCGGAAGCCGCGATGGATAACCAGATATCTATCAAGTGCAGTGCGCCACGCTGTTACGGTCGAACGTAATTAGAACTTTATCGAGTTAGTTTACGAACCTATCAGATAATTCAAAATCGCGATAATAAACGCGAGTAACAGACTCGCATAGGTCGCCGCAGATACGAGCTTACGGGACACACATTAATTTCCGCAAGCCCCTCCCGTTTACCGACCACCGCATCTGTTCGCGGAAAATTGAGAAACGTTTAACAAACGATCTCAACCGTCGTTAACGCGAACGTGTTAATGATTATTCATAGCTCGGCAGGGTTATTATAACACATGTGAAAGATAACTCGCAGAAATAGTCGTTTTTAAATAACATATGTAAAAATACTTCACGTGTAGTTTTATAAAACGATGCAAAAAGACGAGAAAAATTGTCTAACGAATATCTTAACGAGCTGTCAAAGATAACGGAATTAATTTTCACATAATTTATATTTAGCGTGTGTGTATTTTATTTAAAAAAAAAAAAACTCCTATATCAAGAGAACATTTTGTGTGAAATGTTTCCATCTCTAAAGCTGGCATTAGTCGACATATGTGATTTAGTGAAAATTGGTACATTCGTAAACCGTTTTCTCGATACACATGTGTATCCAGAACGCATAAACTTTCGGAACATAGAAATTCCGTAGATGCATCCACCGCCAATTTCGTCTGATGCGAGAGTTCCGGATGTATGTTTTTCTACTTTCCTTCATTTCTGACATCGACAATAATTTAGACCAAGTATTGGCTTTCTCTCAAAACTCTCAAAATACGAGAGTACGCGTTGACCTAGCTTCACACGATAATAAATATCGGTCGAGGTATCTAAACGCGTCCCCTACGCGACCGTGTCTTCACCTCTCTGATCGTGACACATGAGAACGGTTTTTTTTTCTCGAGAGGGACGTGTTTTAAATTCGGTTCCCATTTAAATTCTTAGATATATTCTCACGAGAACACATCTAGAACGTGTCTTTTGGGCGTACGAACTAGCGTGCATAAATTATCGAACCGTGAATCTTAAATAGAGTGTGAAGGTATTTTCTTATTACGCGCGTAAGGAAAAACGGAGTTTTTAGATGTTTACCAATTTGACGTGCAAACGCCGTTTTTAAAATAAAAATCTACGCGTAATAATCCGAGGTGCTCTATTATTTTAAGATCGAGGCCAGACGTATACGCAAGCATCTTCTATAAACGGTATGATTTGCTCGTTTAAATGTCACTTTCACCTCAGCGACTGCATATATCGCAATCGCGCGATTGCCGGCAATCGAAACAGAAACGAGAAAAACTGGATGTTAGATTGTGTCGATCAAAGTCGATCGAAAGAAACTAACTAGAAGGTGGTTTTGTTTTGTAACATTGTCACGTTGAGTTACAGAGTTCAGAGAAAATTCTTACAACGATTAATTTTTATTAACAAAATAAAAAATAATTTTTCCGTGCTGCGATTACCAGTGATATATCGGCAAAACGCATTCTCCGTGTACCGCGTCTTATAAATAACCGCTTCTGGGATCGCCTTTTAAAGGAGATATGTTTGAAAAATAAACGCACGCTCCTTTTCAATTCCTAATTAATTACGTATTCCCTCTTATTTTTGCTATATCTGGTCTGGATTAACGCGCGAGAGTTAATGCGAAGGCATTTAGAGAAAAATCAAACGACCTCGATATACACATCACGTGCGAGACGATTCGCAGAAAATTGTCGAGAGTAGCCATATAAGCGCAGCAGCGCGAACTTATTTGGACCTGCATGGGTGCGTGCATTATGTCAAGCGAGGAAGAAAAATGACAGAAATGATTCACGAGGTTATTGTCTCATCACGAGCGCTTTTGCATTAAGAGATATTAATAAAAGTGTATTAGATCGCACTCTTTCTCTCTCTCTCTCTCTCTCTCTCTCTCTCTCTGTCGAGGACAGATTTTAGATTGCACCTCACGTGTCTGTCGTGAACGATCATCGAGGGTGCGGGCTTTGCTACGCGCGAGTAGCTGATCTTCGTTCTTTTTTTTTGTGCCAGACACCACCTCTCCTCGTGGAAACGATCGCATCTGGGATCACGTGCTCGATTAAAATAATATGGTCGAATGAAAATAATCGAACCCCCTCGCGCGTGCGACCCGCGTCTGTGTCCGGGTTATCACCACGATGACCGGCTAATGGCTAAAACGTGCGAAAGTAAGCGCTCTCGACTCAATCGGATTAGCGGGGACTGTTTACTTAGTACGGTAATAGGCTTACATCGATGCACTTCAGTAAAACGGTCGCATGTTTCGCGCACCCCGCTCTATTCATCGGCGTTGCACGGGCGTGTATCGCCGTCTTTATCAACAACAAGCGACGAGGGAGGAACGGCTGGGAGGGCGAACAATGTGAGAGATCACCGTCTGACGACGGTGCTAAATGGCTTTGATCGGACCAAATTAGTCTGCGACGTTGTAAAACGCTGCGCACAGATTTAATTTGACCGAGGCAATACGTTTGAATGCCCACGCGTATAACTGCCTTCTAATTGAACTCGCAACGGCGAGCGCAGAGATATAATTCGTTTCCTCCGTTAAATGATTGCGATGATGATTCAACAATTCAACTGCTTTTCATAGACATCAATGCACGTGGAATAAAAAATAAAAACAAAATTGAACAAAACAATGTTATTTGCGCTCGGAAATACATTTAACGCGTCTGCGGTTTTTATAAAAACGTGAAGAACGAGTTAAAACGGGAAACCAAAGTAATTTTGCAACCGCACAACGTTATCGATTGTATCGCGGGACGCGCTTTTGACGGAAGGCCATCTGTGACGTATTTATTTTATAAAGAGGATGGAACAAAAACACACGGAGTAGGTACAACAGTGAAGAGGCGAGATAATACGCGCGAAATGTGTTTTAACGTGTGTGCGAGAAACAACTCGATGAAGATCTTTTCGAGAAGTGTGCAGCGTATCTCGCGTATGATAATCAGCGGGCGCAACCTTGAGGTGTGAAAGGTGGCGGCGAAGAATGCTCTTGCGTATTATACGCGCGAGTAGCGCGCGCGCATGACAAAACGTAGGCAGACAGAGCTCTCTCGCATAGTAATTTTATGGTCTCCGCTCTCGTGGAAACCAGAATTTGCATACGCATTTGCAATTCCAGTAATAAGTATATTTTTTTCTTTTTTTTTTCTTGAACAAGAAATGTAACATCGTGTTTACAGACGTGTGTAATGAACTTTTCGTAAATTTTATTACTTCAAGAGAGAGAGAGAGACGCGCAAAAATGTCGCTCGTGGGGCAACGCGCAATTTCGCTGTGTACGTCGCAAAATATTCCGTTAATTAATTGACCATTACCTTGTCCATTGCAGCGTTGCTTTCCACCATTGCTGTCTTTGATTATTTTTAGTAACAAATATGATAAATAATGAAGGCTTTGCAAAGGTGAAATTAAATTAGAAAAAAAAACCAATTAAGAGTCGAACATTGATATTTTGCGCAAATGATTCTTTCTTCTAAAATTCTAAAAAAGCCTTTGCTTGCTTTGATTTGTTCTTTCTTTTATTTTTTTTATTTTAATTTAATCTTATTATTATTTTTAAGTATTACATTGTACTATATGTATCTTCTTTCTTTGTTAGCGCGCAATAAAGTTATTATTATTATTATTATTATTATATGTACAACGTAACGTCATTTGCAGCGTATCGTCGAAGAATGGCTCACAGGAATAACTCGATAAACGAAACCAGAACCGTGGCCTGTTTGCGACGAGAGAGCGTTGCTGCAACATTATGACACGTGCACTATAACCGTGCACCTTGTGTGAAAAGCTCATCCGTTATATAAAAAAAAAAAAAAAAAACAACGAATGTACATAAAAGCGTCAAACTCCGGCAGATAGATTGAAGGAACGATGCCAAAGTAGCGCAAGTTCTATAAGTTTTTTTTGCGACATTTTTTTCGCAGTAAGAAACTCTTTCGAGAAACTAATCGGCGCAAGACAATCAGGGTTGGTTTTTGATCGCCAGGCGCTCGCGCGAACTCAGAAACAATTTTGTACACGCGGGTTGATTGCGATCTAAAAAAAAACGCCCCGAACGAAAATTTTTGGCACACGGCGCGGTCTCTGTTCTTAACCTCAGGACCGAAAGCCAAGAATTTCTGACCAATCTAGAGATGTCGTGACCTAGAAAAAGCCGTGGCGAAAGTCGGCACTCACATTCGTTTGCTTCTATTATTCGAATCGAGTTCAATGACCGTAAAAAGTCAAGAATAAAATCGATCGTCGCGGCGATTTCGTAAACAAGATTGTTTTTTCCGATAATTGACATGCGATCAGCATGAATAATGTGCTTACGTTATTTCGGTCGGTCGTATTATTTGTGATCGTCTGTGCGTGTGTAATGTACGAAGCGCATTGATACATCGAATTAACGAAGATGATATTTTTCACAAATATTATGTTGCAAAACTTAATTAGAAAAAATGTCGCGCTACTTAAATTCTCGATTTTTTTCACGGCGTAATATTGCATTATCTTTGTGACACTTGCAATTTTGCGTTTTATCATCTTTTTAATCTGAGCTCCCGTAGCTTTTGTCTTCTCTTGCGCTCTCGCGGATTTTCCAGGTCAGAGACGAGATTTATAAAAGCTCTGTTTTCGTAGCATTCTGATAATAAAAAATACAATAAAGCGACATGTTGTCTCTTGCGAAAACTCATCTCTCGAAACAAGAGTTGTTGTAAAACTCACATATTTTATTAATAAATATTAATCTACCCGCAGGAAAGAGAAAGAGATACGAGAGATGCGCGCTAAAGAGACCAAGTTTATATAAACTTTAATCAAATAAGTTCTCCGGCTCTTCCGCTTTCAGGAATAAAGCGAGAGTACATACATATCTACGTGCCGGGCGTGTACGCGATAATATAATTGCATTTCCGGTGAGATCGTTGTGAGAATCGCAGATAGAAGAAGAACTTAGCCGAGAAGCATTCGAAGTTTATGTGCGACCCAAGGTAGGCCGATTATATGGGAGCCGCATTGTTCGA
Organism: Pseudomyrmex pallidus; assembly: GCA_014825455.1. Taxonomy (NCBI): domain Eukaryota; kingdom Metazoa; phylum Arthropoda; class Insecta; order Hymenoptera; family Formicidae; genus Pseudomyrmex; species Pseudomyrmex pallidus. The sequence continues at coordinate 18,978 of QVNV01017028.1, read as the reverse complement.
CGTGATGAATAGCTGGAGTTGAGATTACAAAGTGCCCGCGCAGAAGGGGGCTAAATAACGTCAAGAAAATAAAAGAAAGAAAGAGGGGGTTATATAAAGAATATAGTAATACACATGAGAGAGAAAGAGAGGATCCAGACATTTTGTGGACGCGCTCGATGATTCAGCTCGATGAGGAAGAACACCTTGATATCGAGAAGCGTTCGATGGGCGAAACCTATAAGAGAACGCAATTCGCGTAGTTACATGTCAGATTCCTCGGAAACGCCTAGTTCACGCATCTCGGGTGCACATCTAACACCGAGTCCTTTCACCGCGGCAGGTGTCGACGCACGCAATATACGTATCCGGGGAAGGGGGAGGCGGATATGCGCACACGCAGAAAAGTGCAGCGCTATAACATTCTGCCGACGCATAAGCTTTCGCGATGCATATACACACGCGACATAGAAATGCCATACGCGTACAGAGAAAAATTTTTTGCAAGAAAATGAGTTACGCAGAAAAAATTTTCTGTGCTCGTTGAAATATATGTTGCTCTTGCTAATAAAGCAGGGAATTCTTCCGAAATTAAAGTCATAAAAGTATCTAGATCAATTTTATTGAAAGAAAAAATATGGGATATACAATATTTATATGTATAATATGTAAATAAAAATCTAAAAGAAAACTTTTTGAACAAATTAAAATTAGAATCGTTTTATTTCTATATTGAGCGGCGATAATAGCGCGTTACATGCGAGGAAAATCATTGCATTGTTTGAGGTATAAATTTCTTCAAGCGGCAAATTGAGCGCTCAGAAGCCTCTCCGTAAATTATAGCATTTATACAATCGCAGAAGACAGACTCTCGAGTAGTCGACATTTTAAGCGTCTCCCAACAGCTTGCGTGAACGCAACGCGCGGACTCTCATGTGTGAGATTAGATTTATGTGCGTAACGCAATTCGAATGTAATCGCCGTATACGCGACCGATTGATCGATCGGTCAGTCATCTACGTAATCTTATGCGTAACTCCTCCTACGAAACGAATTATCTTAAAGCAGTCATTTCGGTCTTTCAATCACATGCACCGATCTTGTTTGTTCGAATATATTTCGTGGAATTTAAACCGTGACTCGTTAAAGAATGTTAATTTAATGAGCGATACACACAAGAGCGTGTGTTACGTAAGCGTTCTCGTACGTAGTCTTAAAGCAACACCTTTCGACTTATTATTCATTTCCTTGCTGTTTGTGTGCGCGCACGTGTGTGTAGAAAGAAGGTTAAATATTTTACATACATCTAATCAATATTTTATATTTATACAGACCGAACTACGGCATTTTTCTTTTATCCGCGCTATCGCGCTTCAAAATAACTGCTTATACCAATCTCTTTCGAGGCATCGATTTATTCCGAGAGGAGCGAATCGCCCGTACGTTTCGAGACGATGTTGAATAAATGTATAAGAACAAAAACGGAGGAGAAAATATTCGTCGCGACTTCAAAATCGAATGTCGCACCGTCTTTACCTCACAACGACGGGAGGAAAACGAAATTTTCACCGTCTCGACGTAATCGAGCAATTCCGCCAATTAGAACGCGTAACGAATATCGCGTAATTAAGTTGCGCGACGAAGTTAAGGAAAGCTGGCGCGACGGCCATTTCTATGACTTCTCCGATGCCGAGACTTTTAAACTATTCCGCTTGCTTTTCTGCGGGATTAAATACCAACGAGACACCAACGCGAAAGCTCTCTCTCTCTCTCTCTCTCTCTCTCTCTCTCTCTCTCTCTCTCTCTCTCCGTCTCTTTTTCACCGGGAGAAAATGAGCGTCTCGCCTCGGAAGTCCAGCGTTTGTTTACTTATTCCGTGTAGTTGTAAAAAGAACCATTTGCGCTTGTAAAATAAATCCCTGATGTTTGCTTTTTAAGAAACAAACTTCGCCAACGTTAATAAATCACATCATCTCTTTTTCCGGTTTGCTCCGTGCAAATGGTTTTTTTTTTTTTTCGCAACCGAGCCACGTTGTGGCACTCAGTGGCGCGGACGAGCCGAACGTACTGACACGTGCTGGCCGAGCAAAGGTCAATGAAACACGAGCACCTCGCGTCGTCATCGGCGTTTTCGCTGTTAAAACCCCGTCACGCGTGAGATGTGTCATTCGCGGCTTGTACGAAATGAGGATTTGTACGAGCTTATATAATTCGCATCGACGACAATCCCGATGCCAAGGATTTGCGTCGGGAAACTTCAATGTGTGAGAATTGCGATTGTCACGGAAATCGAATTCTCACGAACCGCCGTCCGTGGCGTTCGTCGCGATGATGACACGAAACGTCCGGCATAATGCAAAGCGTGTTACATTAGTCATGCTACGACCGGTCCGAGTGTGACGTCATGTCCAGATAAATGAAATATCTTCCTACGGAAATATCTGACGCGCGTGCACGCGGTCAGCAATAATAAACGAATTTTCAACAACGTTTGGTATTTTTTACAAGATAAACTAAAGTATTTTAACTGTCTTTGTATTTTTATCTCGCGGCACAAACAAAACAACGTTTTTCGCGGTAAAAAAAAGAATAATGTGTCGGCGACATATTTAAATGATTAACAAAGAAGCACTCTCACAACAACTGTAAAGATTTTTAATACTTTACATCTTTTTCTTTGTTGAAATAAGATTCTATTCGAAACATTTCTGTAATTTAAAATAAGAAGTCCGTCTTGATCCGTTTTGACGGGTTTGGTTGTTCCAGTGTGTGAGCGGCAATGTTATTCACAATATCGAGAAGCTGAGAGATTTACGAGAAAATGAAATGAGAAATACGCACGGGAGAGAGAGAGAAGGGGGAGGGGCGAGGATGCGCCGGGGGTGAGAAATAGAAGTAATAAGAAGAGCAAACCGTCATTTCCGACGGCTGCAAATCCCGGGCTTTATGAAGCGTGGAATGAAACGTGTCCCTTCACAAGTCCGTCCGCGAAACACTCCGGGAGGAAAAACGTTAATGGTTATACCGCGTGACGCGCGATTTATGATTTACGCTTATGTGGATTTTTTTTTTATTATTATTATCATCATAACGATGACAGCAATGTGGACACACATTTTAAAGCGGAAGATTATTGCTCTTTCTCGTTGTTCGCGCTGGACACAAATTTGCATTATAATTTCCAGCTGCGAGCATTTCACTTTTCAATCAGCTGTTTAATATTTCAGCTAATATTTACCTCGGCGACTGCAAACGTTACATATCTTTGAAACGCAAACACGGGGTGGTAAAAATTATGTGCAAAAATTCCAAATGTTGAACAAACTTTGTTTCATATGATGGTTTGTTAAAAAAAAAAAATTATCCTCAACAGTCCCGTTCAACTTTCTTCGTTTTGCTTCAATTAATATTAGAGATTGAATGTTTGTGTGTTAAATATTTTTACATTAAATATTATTGTTTGCTTTCATTCTCTTATTTGCACACGTTTTACAATGCGAGTGTAAATCAGCAAGGGAGATGCTAAGGAATGTCGTTGACGGACATTGACGTCAAGCCTTGATGCATTCCGTGCGAAAACGTTCTATGAGCGCAATACCATATATTCAGGCCGTCACGCGTGAACGACAGGCTCGTCTCTTATCGCGAAATATATACCGGCGGCGGTGATATACGGCGGGGGCGCGTCTAAGTAACCTCGAATGTTAAATTTGACGTAAAAACAACAAAACTGGCTGACGTACCGAGAGGCGAAGACCGTTTCCAGCATGGCTGGTAGCCCTCTCGAGTGGCTGGTGGGCGGACGGGTGGTTTCCCATTTCTCTCTTGTAACGTCGATGTTTTCACGACGAGCAGTACCACCACCCGCGTCAAGTATCCAAACACAACGGTCCGCTGGTAGTTCCGCGATTGTCCCTTGGTGCACCATACGCGATACCGATTCGCTTGTCGTCCGCGCTCCGTCACACCTGTGACCTTTTCAGTAGCGCGTGTAATCGCGAAACGAGACGATAAAACGAAACCCTTTTCAAGATACACCCGACTGTCTTCTATCGAGGATTTCTTCAAACGCTCTACGTAGAGGCTTGTCGATCCGTCAACGGCTGACCTTTCTCAGCCGCTTTCTCTTCGCCGCGAGAGACGTAGACTCTGGAATCTCGCAGGTGTCTTTATTATTTATCAGGCACGTTCGACTCTCTGACGTTACGCCTCCGTCCAAGACTGGCCGTGTCACCGAGTACGTGCCGACGGGGCTTCCCGATCGAACGCAAACGTATCGCGGAACGTCATCGGCTCAGTCCTACGCGACATCACACGTTTTCGCACACACACACACACTCTCGACACGGCCTCGTCGAGAGCTACGCCTCCTTGTCGCGATCGCGTAACGGAAACTCCGAAAACGCTGGACCGAAACTCCGTTCTCCGCGCGTGGATCGGTACACGCCGGAGTAATTTTAGTTCGGCACACACAGCAGCCACTGAATGGATACCGCGGTCAGACAGAGCGAGAGAGAGACAGAAAGGGAGGTGAAGAGGGGGTTACTGCTGATGGATGTCGCGGTGCACGGATGACATGGCGGCGAGATGCTGCCGGCGAGGAAAACGCAGTCGGATGAACGTCAGGGAGACGACTGTTGGCCTCTCCTGTTTCTGCTCCTTTTCGTTCCTCTTCTTCTTCTTCTTCGCGCGTCGTCTTCTTTTTATTTTTTAATCCTCGCGTTCTACCAGCAAACTGGTCTCAAACTGGTCATACGACTTGTCCGACGTCACTGATTCTACCTAGAAGAGTGGGATTCCGATCTCTCTCTCTCTCCGTTTCTGGTCTCTCGCGGCTGAGTCTTTTTTCTTTCTCTCTTTCTCTCTCTCTCTCTCTTTCCTCTCACTCCGCTTCCTTCCAGACACCGCGGACACGACGGTGGGGAATCGCGTATATTCCACCGCACACCAGTGCGATCGCACAATGCAGTCGGACTCGCCTTACGCGATGATGAGTCGCGATCTCTCTCGTTTTATTTTTAAACGATGACTGCTCCGTGTCCTCAATACAGTTGTCAAGACCGTCGTTGATTTCCGATCTTACTTTTCCTTGTCGTCGCGTAATCGTCGCCTACGTAACGCGAAGACACTTTTCGCCTCGAATTTCTTGAAACGTCACGAAACTGTCGAACTACGTAAAAATTCAATGTCGGACAGGGGCGTCGGACGGACGGGGACTAGAATCGAGCCTGACACTTCGTTCAACTTTCGCGAATCCGATATCCGGAACGGACCTTTTCTCTTGAAGCACAGTAGTGTCCCGCGATGTGACACACTTTTAATTAAACGAACTTCACGTTGGCGTTAATGCGTCAATTAATGCAGTCACGAGACTTCGGTGGCACTTTATGAACTCGTTTCCTCGCGGATTCATTTATCGCCTTTTTCCCAGTTTAATCGATACAATATTTTCCCAACCTGGGTCAAATCGGAAGCGCTGCCTTCGGTTTTTTTTTTTTTATCGAACAGTTGAGCGCTTCCACGAGCCAATTAACCCGAAGGAAACAGGTTGATTTCTTCCATCCGTTGTCTTTTATTTCTTCTTCTTTTTGCCGCGTATACTCGTTTATCACCGACGAAAGAAGCTCACCACGCGCGGCACCACTTTGCGACAGCGGATTTCCCCGTGGAAGAGAGACATTTGTCGCAAAGTATATAATGCTATTATCCGCGAGCTCGTTTAGCGTGCGCCAACTAATGGAGCTACACGGCTACGCGCGATGCCAGTTCCCACGTTTTTCCGTTAGCGCCGTCATCGTCACGCTCAGCTACTTCCGGCGACCCCACCGGAACTCGAAAGTAGTCGACTTGATCTCTCGCGTACATAGAATCCGATTGTCAAATGCAGATTCGAATTACTCACGAGGCGAAGCACCTATCACTTATTCTTCACTCGAGGTGAGTGAATTTACTCTTGATGAAGAAAGAGATGAAAGGGCACGACTGCACGATTGCGAAACGAAGTTCAACGAATCGTCGTAACTCGCAAAAAGGCTATTTAAAATTCCACAAAATAGAACCACTTGACCTCAATAAACACTCCAATGAAAATGGAATTATCTGATAATTCACTGAACGATGACAGCGCGTCGGCTTTCAAATAAAGGCTCAACGTTTCTACGAACTGATGAGCGCGCCATCTGGTCAACACCTCGCCCAGGTAATACACAGGTAGATACGAGGCAACGATGTTGTAATTTTATGAAAATCCGGTATAAAATCGAGCACTTGTCTGCGAGGTTCAGATCTGAAGGGAACGCGCGATCACGGAGTTCGCACTTTGGAAGACAACACACGACACGCCATTTCTGACTTTCACCAGACGGTATGTCGCACGAGAAGTGACACGAGAAGATTCGTTCGACGATGTACCTCTGGGCCTAATGCGGCCAGGTCTGCTCAACGGATATACGACAACCCCCCCTTGAGAGCTTCCAGACACGAATGCCGAGGGTCTAACAGGCCCAGGTCGCTCCGTCCCACTTCGCCGTTTGTCAGGGATAGATACAGAACCGAAAGGCCACTTTCTTTTGAGACATGTCCGTGTCTAATTTGTTGATCTTTTCTTTCAAAAAGTCATTAAAAAGTCATTTGGCGGAGTACAAAATAAGAAGATCTTAATATGTATAAGTTTTTGTGTAGATTTTTATTTTTAAAGACAAATGTTCTCCTGTTTTCTCTTGTTAATAATTCTCGTAGTTTTGTGCATATCTTTTTTTTATCAGATATTTTTCAAGTGCAATAAAATTTTTTTCGAATAAGATAAATTTATAAATGTTATAGAATTGTGTAACACAATTACTGTTTTATTTTATTGTATACTGCGAAGAGAAGTTACAGAGATAGAAATTAGCTATCTGTGCGATGTAAAACTTATATCTCTGTAGATATTTCACGAGTGTATCGATAAATACACAAAATGTTGCTTACATTACACGTAGATAAAGTTTTACATAAACTTTCAGGAGCGTGTAAAGTACACGGGAAACCCGGATCGAAGCCGGTCGAATGAGAGTCAATTTCTCTCCTCTTCTCACCAACGTGAATGCCCTGAGTCAGACTCAGGTTGCTTCCTTTTCCCTCTCACGGCCTCAGGGATATGTCTAGCGCCAACGGCACCCTCGATCGTCGGCTTTCTCGGTTCGATGACGCGAAACCGGTTTTTCACACAATTGCGATCATCGGGGAACGATTTGAGTATCGGGCTCTCGAGCTTCGGATCGCAGAAATTTGTATCGACGACGAAACCGAAGATCGACGCTATTTCGACGTCAAATTACCAAAACGCAGGTAACAGAGAGTTCGCGTCGGGTCAGTTCGAAGGCAAAGAGGCCGGGGTGGATACGCGAAGTTTACGGCGGTGAGAGGAGCAGCTGCCACGGCAAATGCTCGTACATCTGCTGAGACACGACCCGGAGAGACTTACCGTGAAGTTCGAAGCGTCTCTTTCTCTCACTTCGATCGGAACGATCTCTCGTCGAGAGCAGAATCTTTTCTTCATTTCGCGGCGATGAAAACTACCCAGAAATTACCCAGCAATTGCTAAACACCTGATTCTTTTTAACATCTGCGAGAATGCGTAACGGTTTTTTAAATGGAGAGACGCAACGGATAATTTTTATTGCGAATTTTAACGTACAGAAGATAATGAACGTAACGAATGTTTCATAATGGCGCTTAAACCAACCGAATAATTTGAGAAATTAATTGCATTAAGTTCAGAAAATAAATCCCTTTACGTTTTTAAAATATTATCTTTACATAAAAGTCTTTTATTTCGGAAGCTGCGCCGCGAAAACTTTTAAAAAACGAATCTGAATCTGCAGTAAATTACAGTAAGTGAAAAACTAAACGCGCGGTTTAGATTTTAATTAAGCGCGAGAGGTAACATTTAACGTAGCTGAAAGTTCTCAATGGGACGTGTGCATTTTCTCTCCAAGCAGCTGCGAATTGTGGATTTACTTTCCGCGTTTAAGGGCGCGCGACATAGATGACGAAAGAAACTCAACATCTGCCTTTGCTCTCCTACGTGCTCTCCCGAATCGTAAGCCAAACACGAGCGGTTAAATGCTGCAGGAAGTTCGCTCTCTCGTGGCTCCCAACACGTTTAATAAACATGCGACCGCAGCGGCTCTTTAAAAACTTCTGCACTCTCATTAAAATTGTCAATAAAATGTTAATTTGTATCACAAATTTTAACGATGCGACAAGCGTAAAAACTACGGAGAATGTAGTGAGAACAGAACGTATCGATTTAAACATCACGTTTTATCACAATATAAATGACATAAATGCGAGAATTTAATTTTTGTGCCAACACTTTCGTGATTTACTCTTATGGCGCGCGTCCTTGCCCTCTTATTTTTCCGTTATATCAGAAATCATCGCGATCGCTCGGAAACAAGGTCCCCGTAATCGACAATCGCAGCCCCAGCTGCGACTATTTCGGTCGGATTGTTTTCACGTTACGCGCAGAGGGTTTCACAATACGGCGTCGTTGCAGAATGTGTCGGGGTGTCCGTGCGTGAGCACAGGTGTAAAGAGTAACGAACGGCAGAGGTGCACTTGCGTCTCGCAAACGAAGGGTGACTCCCAACATCCTTCTCTCCGTGAGAGAACTTTTGCGACGACATAGCCGTTGCTATTTGACACTCTCTTCCCGGCAACCCTTTACAGTTGTATATCTCTTTAACAGAGATCTGATGTTCATTAAAGAGACGTATATTTTAAGAATAAATCTAATTAAATATGATATAAAAAAATAGCTGTTGCTCGTTTTTGATCTTTTGACTATATCTATTAGATTAATGCAAAAATTTATTTAATAATACATTAAATAAGTAACAAAGAAATATATTTATTCAAGAAATGAACAACATTTATTGTCCGTTAACACATCGACAAAACCTGTTAAAGGACTGTTAACACACACATACGCAGTCGCGCTTAATGAATAGCGTGTTCGTGTATTTACAGCGCCAACGTTTCTTCCGTTGCGTCGACGATCTACACGAATAGGAATACGCGCCTCTCTTGATTCTCTCTCGCACGTGCGTTTCTACGGACGCGCCATATGGCCGCGACAAAACCACATGCCGGTATATTCCCAGGCACATCGAGCTGGCAGGTACCGACAATGTGGCATGTGTGTTTCAATACATGCCATGCTTCATTGCCGGAGAATTTAGTAAGCGTAATTATCGCGGAGGTGTAATTAATCAAGACGGCGCTGCAGCTTCTAAGCGCAGCGGATTCGCAAACGACGCGAGGTACAACACTGCGAGAGGATCTCGCGCATTGAAGTTTCGGATATTTGTGTCACACGTAAATCAAGAATACATTCACGCGAATTGCTCTTTTCTCTGAGAAAAAACCTTGTAAGAAAAATCGTCTCCGCCTCAAAATTGCGTCGAAATTCCGCGATTGTAACGTCAATCTTATATAGATGTCAAATCGGACGGACATGTGTTTCACGTGAAATTCGAATTAATATCGGAGAAGCGCGAGATTGAGGCAAACCACAGCAGAGCGCGATACGCGTAGTCCCGAGAGATGCGTTCCCAATTAAAATTTATTCATTACGGGCACGCGTATCGCTAACTAGATATGGGAGCGAATGTCCGATGCGTTCGTTGACTGCGATACGGAACTTCATTTTTTGCGACAATTACAATTTGTCGGATCAGACCAGAAAATTAGGTCAAAAAAACGGTAAATTGTTGAAGGTTTAGAAGTGACTCTTTCTTCACATAAAAACATCAAATACCGCTTGTGACGCAATATTTATTTTTCTCTTGAAAAATAATTTATATATTTTTTATTATAAATTACATATATTTAAATATTACACTCTTATAAGTTATTTATATTTCCTGATGTGCGCGCTTATTGTTTTCTTCAGACATACGCCTAACACGACTTTCATTAGAATATGTATTAATTACGCGACAATGCTTGTGTAAATGCCATAATGCCGTAGAGGTCTGATGAAGAAGTTTGCTCTTGCAAACTGAAGAGAATTCCTTATTCGTGCCGCAGCAGTCTGTAAATTATACAACGGAATAACGAGGCTTCATCCATTCTAACTGTCTGGTTCTGCCTTTGTTTCGAGCACGGCAGCTTCGCCGGTTAAAAGATTGCACGCTAATGAGCACTTCTTCTACCGTTACTTGCTTCTTGCTGCGAATCACCTGTGATTCAGCGAATTGAGCATGACGCAAACTTATCCGAGCGTTGTCCGATAGAAAGTTATTCCGAAACGGAGTCTCTTCGTGAGAATCAACGATTGTCGGAACCGGCCGACGGTTCCGATTGACGCTTATCACGAAGAGACGGAAGAGAAATCGAGGACGGTGCTGTTATTAAATAAATTAATCTGATTTATTGCTTCTTCTCTTCTGAACTCGAACTATTTTCTCTTATCTGTAACTGTTCTCCCAAAAACACAGGAGAACCTGTCATGGGAAGTTTCCGAGTCAAGGCCCGCGGCAAACCGTCCCTTCTTTTTCGGTGTCAGACAATAAGCGCTCTGCGCAACAATAGAGCGCTGTGACAAGTATTGTGCACGCGAGGATCCAAATGAGTATATACACGCGCTTTAATCGGTGACGTGAAATCGGTCTCCGCGGACAATTAACGAAGCATGACATTTCGTCATTAGCGCGTCAACGTTAAACGCTCGATCGATTAGACAAACTTCGGGACCCGTTTCAATATAAGCGTTCGATTCGTGGACACTCGATAGTCGGCAAGGATAACGGACGGCCTAGCTTCGGCGAGCGAATTCTGTGAGCCCGAAGTGTGCTTTACGTGACACGTTTCCCCGTTTAATTTCAGCCGAAGTTATTGGACTTCGTGCCGACGCTTTAATCAACCGGCATCGATCCGTCACCTTACTTAACAACGAAGCCGTCAAAAAAAAAACTGCAGCATTATACACTTTTAGACAGACTGTTGTTTTTAGTCGTAATACATGAAAGCAAGTTAACGAGAAGATGAAATTGTTTTTTTTTTCTATTATTGAAAATTATATAATTTATAGTATAACACAAGTGCAATTTAAATGTGAAAATGACGGAAAGGAGTCTTCTTTACAAACTTCTATAAAAACTTTTTTAAATATATTTTTATTTCTATATTCTTTCACATACACACGTGTATTATTTTTTATCTCACACATGCACAATGTTTTATTATTTCTAACTTACCCTCGTGACAGGGTGACCCCATAATTTCGTACAAAGAGTATATGCGAACACATGACATCGATATTCCGGAAATGAATCAAAACGTGAACAGATGTGTGTAGATTTTTTTTTACGTATTTTCTTTTCTCATCTTGCGTTTATATCTTCGCAGAAAAATAAATGGTTGGAATTAAATCAACAAGAACGAAGAGTAAGTGTAAACAAATGTGTTATTGTGAGCGTAATTACAAATAATTCAGAACTCACCGAAAATTTAACAGCTCACTCCAGCCCAAAGAGTGGAATTTACACTCTTTTTTCTGAAAAAAATACAAAAGTATATTAAACGCATGAAAAATTATACACTTGCAATGTAGTGCCTTTGTAACATTAAAATGTACACAAAAGTATCACGTAATTAATGCAATTCTCTTTTATGAAAGTAGAGAGAGAGAAGAGGATAAATAAAAAGAGTTTGATTAATATAACCAAAATCCCGACAATTATCCGGCCAACTCGTCAGAGGAAACTTCGTAATTGGAGACTCGTGAACTTTTCAACATGTTACGAAGTACTTTATTTGATGTTAACATTTAATACTCTCTTTTATTGCCAATTCCATTTAGAAAGGTGACAATTTTGTTTATGTATTATAATATTGTTTATATATCAAATAAAGTAAACATCGTATAAAATTTCTTCTACAGTTTCTTACAATTTTCGTAACTTTTGTTCTTTTTTCTGTAAAATAAACGGAAAGATACGCGCTTAACAAAATAGTTGTGCATATTTGTATAATCCAATATCAAGTTGGAGGTTCATTTTACGAAAGACATTGTTTACGCGGGCATGAGCTGCAATTTTGCTCAAGTTTCGCGCTCGCGCGAGTAACGTTCCGCAGGAAATTGAAGTCGCGTCTATACCACGATGCACTTTCGCCAGAGAAAGAAAAAGAAAAATATGTATTCTCATCGAATTGATTCCGTAACGCGACTCCCAGACGAAGGAGGACTCGTTGGCGATTCGTTACAAAGAAATCCCCGCGACTACTCGAACGTCTACATAAAAATGTGCACGGCACTTTATATCGAGCGAGACCGTTCCCACGACACCCCGTGCCGCCTCTCCTATGGGAATATTTTATAGGGGTGAATTTGTATGTGCGAACGCACTTGTGTGCGTGCACGTACATACGTTACGTGCGCGTCACACACACACACACGCGCGCGCGCGCGCGAAACGTGGTTCTAACGGTAATCAGCGTGCCCGCACTCTCATCTGTGACATTGATCCCGATGACGCGTTTCGCTTTCGATATAATACCGGCCTAATTAAATAAACGTATCGGAAATTCGAGTTGCGAGTAAAGATCTGATTAGATTTTAAAACAAGTGTGTACACACACGCGTTCGCAAATGTAAAACACCGATGCGCACTCGGAGGTGCTATATAAGCCTGACTTGTTTTGAACAAATTACTCTTGTAAAATTGCGATAAGAGAAAAAAATATGTTGAAATTTACGATCATCGTCGCCGCGTTAACGTTGGTGAGTAACGTCTGTTTCTATGTTAATGCGATACATTTATTTTCTAAAACAATTAGAGTGATGAATATTTTACTTAAATCGCTTTACTTGATACCGGTTACGCGTAACATTAATATGTGATTTTTATTAAATTTTACTTATATTCTACACAAACATGTTGTATAAATACTTTTACTGTTGAAAAATTTAATTACATTTGTATTTATATTAATTTAATTTTCCAGTCAAATAACGCAACTGGTTATTTGCTCAAAGACACGTTAATTACTGCGGTTTCACGTGAAATAGACAATGCAAAAATTCAGCTTCAACTGTTTGAGTCCGCTTCAAGGTATTTTTTCACTATAGATCTTGCGAGAAATACGTTTCAATTGTGGCAAAAAGTAAGCGCATACGTACATTATCATAATATTACTAAATTTCTTAAAAAAATTATTGAATTAATGAAATATAAGTATATTATACTTATTAATGTGTGTTTTGACACATTCAGACCATACACGATATAGAACAGATGGAAGAACACGGTACATATCACGCTTCTTGCGATCCTAGGGGGAAAATAACTGATTCTATTACTCAGACTATTACGAATTATGACTCTTGTTCGCAAAAAGTACGCGAGCTTGTCAATGCGGACATAAATTCCATAATCTCCGAAGGAAATGATTTGATAAAAGAAATTGAAAACGCTGAGGTAAATGTCTCAATGATTGTGTGTTGCGTAGAATTGAAATGGCTAACAGAACGATGATACGTTATATTTATTTCTATATAAACATTTTTAATTACATTGAAACGATTTGATACAGAATGTCACCAAGAAATTACGCCGCAAAGTTTTTGATTTTAACGCAAAATCCGTTCCATTTAACACGTACGATGACAAATTGGAAAATTGCCTTCCCGATATGAAAAGACTCGAACGAAACATTTCTTCCGCTTTAGCCACTTACAAACGATGTCTTCGAAGAAAATTATAATCTCCAATTACGCGCCATCAAAATAATCAATTGGCCAAGTAAAGCTTTGCGCGAGGTAACTTTTACCTTAATATTCTCTTGTTTTATACTTCGTGAGTTATTAAATTTTAAGTGATTAAGTGGTTATATAATAATTATTCATCTTTTAAGGTAAAAGATGAATATTGCTTGCAATTTCGCCGCATGAATTAGAGCAGTTGGCAAATACCTACATAATGTGTCGTCACATCGATGTGTTTTAAGCTACATAGTGTTTGCAATTGTAACATTTATTAAACGCATAAGATTAATAAACATAAAAAATCTAAGTAATCACTGACATGAAATACAATATCAATGCAATAATGAGGTCTCACAGGTATAAGTTTTAGCAATTTTGCACGAATTTTTTTTTATATTTTCACTCGATAATGAAAAGTATATACTTCGCTCTCGATATTATCGTTTTTTTTATGGTTAAAAAATAATCGCTTATTGGTACAAGTGGTCACATGTACGTTTATTTGCACATCTCGGAGATGTGGAAGATAAGTGTGTGTTATATAAACTCGACTTTTATCGCAAAGAAATATCGTCGTGAGAAGTCGCTTCGAGAAGCAATACGGCAGAGACAGAAGAATGTTTAAATTCACAATTGTCGTTATTGCTACACTGGTCTTTGTAAGTATATCTTTCGCAATGAAAGTAATAAATTATTAGAGTTTGCTTTTGTATTTAATCGAAGGCCAACTTGCAGCATAAAGTAAACGCGCTGGATGAAAAAGATCAGATGAAATACACGATTTTGCAAGCGAAGAATCGTGCGTTTGATCAGGTACAAGGAATTAAAGCTTTAGCGGCTACTGAAAACGCAAAATTTATCGCCGATGTGAATGAAGTGGTACAGAAGGTACGTGTTATTTAAATTACATATGAGTCAACAATCAATAAGTTTCATAATTAAAAAATAGTATTCTTATATTAACAATGAAATATGAGAAAAGATATTAAACGTATTTGTTATAATACTTTGTTTAACACGCAAAATGTAATTGCTCAAAACTTTCGTTAAAGTCTTCAAGCGATATGGAAGCATTGAAAAAAGAATTTGACGCACAAAATGCTTCTTGCGATGTGAAAGATGACATAAACAACAATGCTGTGAATACTGTTGCGCACTTTCAATCCTGCACTGAAAAAGTAACCAATTATGCCGATGCGGACATGAATTCTTTGGCTTTTGACGGAAGTCTACTAGTGAAAGAAATTGATTACGCTGATGTAAGTAACTTGTGTACAGAATATGCGTTTGTATAATGTAGAGAGAGAGAAGATTTAAGTTTTATTTAATATTATATATAAAATAATAAATATATAAGAGTATTTATGTGTGTATTTTTAATATTTTATTTTATTTATTTATTTTCTATTTTATTCTAGAAACCCACCGAGGAACTATCTCGTCAAGTTGTGGAATATGACGCGAGGTCTTACCAATTTGGCAAGTATCTGCAAAGATTGGAGAAGTGCAAAACTCAATCAAATATGACACGACTTAAGCGTCAAATATCCGAGGCTTTAAACAGCTACAAAAAATGTCTTCAAAAGAAGTAAATATTTTCCGATTAACCACGCAATTGTAGTTTTTTTGCTACAAAGAAATAAGTAATATATTTTTATATAAAATTACACCAAACAAAAGTGCTTTTGTCATATTAAAAAAATCAATATCAAAATAAAAGATGACATGTTGTCAAAAAGAAAGATCGTTTTTTACATTCCTCGACAGCGTTTGTTTGTAATGCGGAAGTTATTATTACGTATATTTTTTAATATTTGCATAAAGAACTGGAGAAATGTAACGATAAACATATTTTCCCGGCGCAAGGATCATATAGCAATAAATCACACAAATAAAATTCACGTTTTCCTGAATAATATGTTTTGCTTTTTGCTGTCATTTGTCACTTGATTTATTCTAATTAGTAGAATTGCGTAACTGATATAATTTGACAGATAATTTGCATACTTTGATAATATGTCGCGTTGACGGTATGGATATTTCTTATATAAACTGCGGTTTGGATCACATATGTAGTACTGCTACCGAAGTCGCTCAGCAGAAGTAGTACAGCAGAATTGGAGCAACAACAATGTCGAAAATGGCGATGAGTTACGTCATCCTAGCTGTTTGTGTAAGTATACCGATTTTTTTAATCTCTGTTCTATTGTAGTTGCGCAAATCGTAAAAATTGGAAAGAAAGTTAGAATTCAATCTTTTGTTGAGAATTGTAGTATTTGTCAAAAAGTTGAAGCGAATGATTGCAAAAATAAGCGCGTGGTAATTGTTGTGTAATTATTTCCACCGGAGAAAAACCAAGATTTTATTTAACACATTTATTTTATATAATATAAAATATTATATTTAATAAAAAAAGAAAGAAAATAGATAGAATATCATTGTGTAAAGTAACTTCACGCATTTGTCGCATACTTTACATTAATATAAATATTAGTTAATTTTTCAGTTTACGTTCCAAACAGCCCAAGCAGGCTTGCTTGGTGATTTGAGGAATTCTCTATCACTTTCATCGCTTCCTGATAAACTTCACCAGGGTTTGCAACTTGCAAGCGAAGGCATAAATAGTGCTATAGAACAATCAAAACAATCGATCGACCAAACGATTGCTGAGATATCTCATGAACGGGACCTAGTAAATATTCAAACATACTGTCTATTAAATTATTATGAAATGAATTATTATTATCTCTCGCCTTATTATTTAACGACATAGTGATTACATGCCTTTCAACATGGCATGTACACAATTGTACATGTAATATTATGTAATGTAAGAAAATCAGATAAATTTTGTTGAAGGAAATGGTAAAATTTTAACAAAGAAATTTTTATGTGCGTTTTTTAACGTACAAAGTGTCAATTCTTTTATTTTTATATTAATAGGTTCAGAAATCGCGTGATTCGTTGCTAAAAGCTGCTCAAAACGCCACGCCGTGCGACAAGTTAATGGATACTTCAAAAGCAAAAATGTATTCGCTATACGTGTCCTCTTATAATTGCGTTTTGAAGGGACTCGTATCGACCAAGTCGGAAAATACAAACGTCACGAACTTGATCAATGATCTGCTGAATGAGCTAAACCAAAAGTTACCAACGTTGACGAAATGCACAAGTGAATCAGATTTGTTGAAACAATATTATTGTCTTCTAAGCAATGTAAGTGTTTTGATTTATTTCCGTTTTAATTTTCAATAATGTAAAATATTTCAGCGAATGATATCGGACTAAAGTTTTGTTTTCTGAAAAAATTTCCTCACGGAAATTATGACACGATTTTTTCGAAAAGAAAAATCACTAAATTACTGTTGTTTCAGTCGGCAATCGACGCCATTTCACTAGCTCCTTCGTTTGAAAAACTTGTGACACTCTTGCCCAAATATTTCACACTGTTCCCGGAAACGGCGCTTTGCATTGGACAATCGTTGTCTGAAGATATCTTAGATGAGGATCTGCTTAAGGACGCGCAATCGTGCTTGCGTAGTTATGTGCAATCACTTATCAATGACAAAATAGCATAATCTTTACATGTATTAGAATTGTAAGATGAGACGAAGCTTTTACTTTCTCTATTACGTAACGCACCCAATTATGTTATATGTAATTTGAAGCTCGATGATTTACCATTGTTACACTTCTGTATTTGTCTTTTGAACAGAATATAAATTTAATGCAACTATAAACAATTTGAGAATAAAATTGCCGCACAAGAGCAATTAACTACTTATTGATTTTATTTTATACAATTTTCTTATTTATATTTTTTAATAACAGCGTATAGTCGAGTGGGCGCGGCCTGACGTTGGCGCGACGTACGTATATATATAAAATCGTCGTTATGAGAAGTAAAGACCCGATCAATGTCGCCATTGAACCACATCGTTTCTCCACAGTGTTTCCGTTGCAAGAGAGACTACACAATAATCAGACAGTGAATGAAACATTGTTCGGCTTACGTTAGCCGTTGTTTCACACTAGTCAAAAGATACCATTTCGTGTTGTTTTGCGCGTATTCTGTTTACGCGCGACGATCGATGGTTCGCTTTAGACTTCTGAAAAATTCCGACGGGTGAATCACTGCACTCGGCGATGCACAATTATTCATCGTGTACCTGAGTAATGATTATAATGTTACTCATCGCATGTGTGCAAAAAAATGGCAATAGTCAATATAAATTGCGAATGCGTCATAAAATCGGTGACCGCGCGAAAGCGTGACATATCGTCAGAAAAGTGAAACTGATCTTGAAAACGAACACCAACTTTGCGCAATTATACTGGTTGGCAAATGTTCGGAGTGAATTAATTTTCATGGATCGATAAATAGGTCAATAAATTGAATCATGAAACAAAATTAAAAAATTAATATTCTTTATTAATTATTAAAATTAAAAAATTTAATATAAAATTACTGTTTAATTAATTGTGACTTTATTAATTTTATTATATTAATCCTGATACAGTTTTGTGAGAGAGATACCTCGTGTCTCAAGTATCAAATTTTCGACAACATTAGCACGTTCATATTAATAGCGGCGAACCGCGTGTTGCTTGAGCGCACAATCTGCTGTAAATCATCGGCGTGATCACCACGAGACGCGCGAAACGTGTTAATCAACATCTAGTTAGATGAATAAACAACGTGACAGAACCATTTGCGGACAAAGCTCTTTGTCAACAAGTTGCTGCAAGAACCGCGGTAAAGCGCGTGAATAAACCGCGAGAAGTTCATTAACCTCGTACGATCGCGTCACTGTAACGCCTGGCTGCGATCAAACTCATCTGGAATGTATTGCGAGGTAGGAATGGTTGCCTATAGCACAGCGCGTGTATATTGTCGCCTGCTTCTTCGCGTGCGTAAGCAAATGTTGCGTGTCTTATCAACCACAAAAAAAAAATTATTGTTTGAAACGACAAAGAAATATAAGCGATTTTCTCTTTATTTGAATATCGCAACATATCTATATATATTTTTTTTTAATGTGTATAAAGTCGCTGCGTTAATCCTGTTTAGCTTTACTGCGCTTTCTGACTCGTTTTCTTGACTACGATCTATAAATTCTCGAGAGAATATCCTCCGTAATAACGAAAAAAAAAACGAAGATTTCTCGGAGAGAGACACATTCGCAATCGTCGGAATCGCACGCGTTTCTCATCAGAAATTGTATGTCCTTTTCGTTTCAGGA